>JAACJT020023167.1:0-25287 GCA_009936485.2 Gymnarchus niloticus | reverse complement strand
TTTATATTAATATACTTGCTTTCATGCCTAATGGACCACACTGAAAAATGCCTTTTCTCAAAACACTGATGTCCTGTATAAGCTCTAACCAACAACTCGTCATTTGCTTGTATAGCATTCTTAAACGTGGAGGTTTGACTGTATTGTAATCATAGTAGACTACTCAGCTTGTGTTCTATGATAACATCCACATTTACCTTAGGATAAAAGCAAAATTTCCTGCATTTTGGACTCCGGTTGTCCTATATGAATGTCATACAATTCGCAGTCCGGTCCAGGGTGTACCTCAGCCTTGTGCCCTATGTTACCTGGAAAAGGCTGTGTGACAACGACCATGACCCTGACCAGGATAAACGGTCGAAAGGTGTTTATATTACATAGCTGTTACACAGCTACTCAAATAATCTGTTATTATTATTAAAAAAGTATAAATAAATGAAAATAAGTGACCAGGCAGCAGGAGGACTTGCATTGTACACTAATGTATTGTAGCAGGAAGGGTTCATTCTTTAGTTGATCCTGAAAACAATTATTGAGCTGGAACTGGTTGTTAAAGGCACCCATCAGCATGCATCAGTACTAAAGATGTACGGTGCCTTAAATCTATTTGGACTACACCCCCTGCTGAGAAACCAAAATGGATAGATAGAGAGTAGCAGTTTGCAGCGAGATGCTTGGCTTTGCACGGCTTTGTTTAATGTGAGATTGGGTGGTCCCAGGGCTGGTGGGGGTGGGCAATAAGGCGGTGGAGTTTAATGAACTGGCTCCATTCTTGCTATCAGGCAACACTCTGAGTTCTCCTCAGCACTCATCCCTGCTGAATCGCAATTGGGGCTGTGAATGAAGGCGTTACTCAGTGATCCTCTGGGAATTCATCTCGAATAGGACCCAGGATATTTATCAGGGTTCGAAATACCTGTGAAATGTCATCTGTCTGCCAGCAAGTCAACCATCTCTGAGACGTCTTGACAGAGGAGTAGCTGTCCTCTCCTACTCACAACTTTGGGCTCACTTTTAAGAGCAGGACTATTTTGTGTAACTTATTATTTTTCATCAGAAAGGTATCAGGTCCTGGTCAGGAAGCGATTCCAAGCGGGGAGACAAAAAGACAGCAGAGGCTACATGACATGGTAAATTGGAGACAGACTTTACTAGGCCCATCCAGGAGGTCAGGGGCCCAGGAATGAACTGGGTAGGAGGAGGGGTGGTAACTAAGGGGCCGGGGGAAAGACAGAGGCAGGGAAGAGGCAGTGGCAGTCAGGGGTTTGGGCAGAACTCTTATAAGTAAGAACCGAGAGCTCCTAAGACAAAACAGTAGTCAGAATAATAAATGATGATGGACTTTTTGGGGCAAAGTAGGTAGACCGGACTGGGAAGTGAGGTAAACATGCAGAGGTGTGAGGTAGCTGAGGCTAGTGCAGAGGTGTTACCCGGTGGCCGAATGAGGAATCAGTGTGACAAAAGGCTCTGTTGGTGTATGTCTATGCTCCGGTTTTTAAAAGTTGTGGATCAGGGCTTAAGACCAGTTCAAACTTCATGTGCTCATACACTGCACCAGTTATGCAGACAAGATGATTTTTCTCGTAACTGTGAAAGGCCATAGGCCAACACAGAGGCGACCACACGCAAACGACATTTTCCTTCTGAGCGGGTAAGTACTTGCTGTTGTATGCATGCCCCAGCTAAAGCCATTCACGCGTATGTTTCGTTACATAATCACGCATGCCTGTATCATGCGACCGAGGGGAGCTAAATTGAGAAGTACAAACAAGGCTGCGTCTGTATCACATTTCCGGCAACGTGCACACAACCAACTGCGAAGGACTATGGCCTTTAGAAAGCCCCTGAACAAAAAAACAAAGACCTGCCTGTCAAATCTCTTTGCTTCTCTCAGACCCAGACAGTCAAGGACGTATTTGCCTCATTCCAAAGAATGATTTCCAGGCTGACTTCAGGAGAGATGAGAAAGAGACGACGGAGAAAAGAAGAAGTCAAGAAGAGTAACTTGACCGGCGGGTGTAGAGTTTAGATCTATCAGTAAAAGACAACCCTCATAAAGAGCTGTCATTATCATTAAAAAACCAAAACCATTGCAGACAGGGCCTGAATTGACCTTCACCATCAGTATGCCAATTCATGGCAAATACTTCACTTTTCTCTCGTTTTCTATCCTCTCATTGAGTGACTTGATTTTACAGCTCTTTTTTTTTTTGCTCTATCCAATTCTTTTGGAGAAAAATTACAAAATATTTGACAGATGTATCATTTGCTTCCAGAGTAACAAGTTCAATAATATATTTGTCCAAGAACTCCTTCGATAGTTCTGCAGTGCACCGAATCTGTACCTTTTCAAGTGATCACCCATACACACCTTACCATGTGACCATCCATTCACACCTTACCATGTGACCATCCATTCACACCTTACCATGTGACCATCAATTCACACCTTACCATGTGACCATCCATTCACACCTTATCATGTGACCATCCATTCACACCTTAACATATGGTCATCCATCCATAGATAAGCTACCACTTTGGTCTGCTTCCTGCTTTTCCATTTATTGCAATACATTTAATCTCAAATCCCTTCCCTTGACTCGGTGTGAGGATTGGAATCAATCAGAATTAATAAATGAAAAGACTTATTTTAAATTCAAACTAAAAGAATCAGTCCCTGGACAAATTAATGCAATTAAAACATACCGGTAGCCCTCTTCTGTATTAATTTCAGTGACACAACTTTCATACACAAAAAAAATTATTTGTCTGGCATGCATAAGGATATACCAGTAGTAACTTGTAAAAGATCATTTTGCATTCCTGTTGTCGGAATGCCTTTTTATATATTACATGCAGTGTCCATATAGACTATGCATCCCTGGGTGAGTTCCTTTGATCTTCCAAAGGGAATCAGTCACGTCAAAGTTAATATTTATTTAAAATTTATACTCAGTTACAGTAACTAAGGGAAATAAATCCCCCCTGTGAACCATCTTTCAGGCATTCGGAGGTTGTATCTGACCTGTAAATATTCACTGCAATCATGAATGGATCATGCCACAATATAAACAGTCACGTGACACAGACAGACACAACCAAATGGACAGAGAAACCTTTCCTACTTACTCTCAGCTGACAGACGGCTCTCAGAGTGGAGGAAGTTGCTATAATCGCATTCAGCAAAACACGGGTTTACTGAGAAATGACTAACAGCCATACTTTCCCAAAGTTACCATGAACATTTGTTTGAGTAGGTCTTCACTCTTCACTGTCATGCCATTCAGGATGCGCATGCGCCCACTGTAAAGTATAGTTCATTAGCACTCTCTCTCTCTCTCTCCCAGAAACTGCTGCCCAGCCCAGCATGGTCTAAATGGCCCACTTGTAACTAATTTGCATTATCTATCATGTCATTAGCTAATGGAAAATAAAACTGCAAAGTCAGGTCATCTATGTGCATTGCAGCTCAAGCTTACAGCTTCCTGAAGATAATGTCAAACCCACCCCTCCTTATTCCTCCCACCCACAGAAAACGAAGAGTGCCTTTATCAGTACGTGTCAATGGGCACGTAATTGGGTATATAATTCAATAACACAGTGTCCACAGCAACTGAGCATCTTTGTAGCATTTGTACCACTTTTTTTTTTTTTTTAATTTTCGATTTCTAGTGTTGTGGCAGCCATTTTTGGTGGTTGGTTAAATTTTTGTTAAACATAATGCTACACATTTATACATATTTTGTTTTCTTTGTACAATGAGAAATGAAAATTTATAAAATTGCAAAATATTACAAACTGATAACTATTTGTTTTCTATTTAGGTTATTGTTTTACATGTTATGCTTAGATTACCATTCACTTATGTAGGCCTGGACAGACAGGAAGGGGGCAGGGCTTCTTACCTCTTAGTCAGGACAGGAAGAGGAAATGAAAGCACTGGCACATGGTGGAGGGGAATCTTGCAGGGCTGACAATCTGTGCTTAAATGAAATTATTGAATCCGTGCTTAGATCTGCAGGCTCTTTTGTTTCCATTCTTTTTTTATTTTGAATCTTATGTTCTGGAGTTTCATACGTTAAATAAAATCAGACGTTGGTTTGAGTAATCAGAACTTCTTCCACTGCGCTGGGACATTGCATTGACTAATCATGGAAGGCACAACGTTTGCATTTCATTGCCCTATTTCTCCGCCAGCTGCAATCATTCTAATACCACCTGAGTCAGAATCAGAACCAGCTCTATTTTGCAAAGTACAAGATATGTACAAGGAACTTGATTTAGCAGTTTTAGTGTTCATATTTTTTAACACATTTGACAGTCCTAGCACTGCTACCATGTTCTTCTCAATAGGTTGTGTTCAGGCACATGCTTTATGGATACATAAATCCTGCATATTGTGACAGAAATGAACTCATGGCTGAATTAGGCACATGCTTTATGAATACGTCAAACCTACATATTATGGCAGGTTGATTTCAAAATGACGCTCAGGAGATCTCCTCCTCCTGTGCCTAGAATGATATGTCCCTATGGTAACATTGAGTGCTGCTCAAGGCCCTGCTGGGGTGACCTCAAGCAGGGTACTTTAAAGTTCTCCACTGAGCTGAGCAGCTGGGTGAATGGATTTTCAGTTTGAATAAAGCATTAGCGGATGGCACAGTGTCTCAGTTGGTACCACTGTAGCCTCACACGTCTTGGGCTGGGGGTTTGCACGCTCTCTCCGTGTCACATGGGTTTCCTCCTGCAGTTTAATGGCATGCAGCTTATTCTAATTGCTGTCTCTAAATTGACCACAGACTCAGATTCCATGTTTCTGTATGTCGCAGGAGATGCATTGATATCCTTTCTGAAGTGTCCCCAAGCCTTGTGCCCAGTGCCACTTGGACTAGCCTAAAGACCCCCCTGTGACCCTGATAAGGATGAGCACTTAGAAGATGGATTGATGGATCATGGATGGATGGATAAAACACTGACAAAGCAGCTAAATGTAAACGTGTTGTCAGGGTTGCCTAACCTCCTGCTTGTTAATTATCCCTGTATATAAAAGTATACGCTAGAATTGTATCAGAGGAAGGAGGAAGTTCAACAGAGAAGTCCACACAAAACAAGAAAGGATTAATTCAGTTCATCGAACTGACTTTGAGTAAAATGTTGAGGATACCAAGTGTGACTTCACCGCTAATCACGCAGACTGAATGATTAATCAATCAATCAGTAAGTAGCTTTTCTGGGCTTGCGTTCAATTGGCTTCCATGCACTGAGTCTCATGAGATTCAGCCTCTATGTGTTCAGTCAACAGAATAAGAACATTATAGAGCTAAAGTGATATAGGGGAAATGGCCCCTTGCCAATGGACAGAGTCTGTAATGCTTTTCCGTTAACGTTGTTTGAAAGGTGGCTCTTTAATGCTTCTGAGTGTGCTCTCTCAAGTTACTTTATATAATTATTCCCTGTTAAATGAATTGTCTTTATTTTAACCCATTTTATTTTATTCCATTATTTCATTAAGTCAGTCATCCATCTAACGTGTTTTTACGCCTGGCATTCATGTGTTTTATCTATTAATGGAGGTACAATAAAGAGAAAATATTTCATGTATTCATTTGCAGAATTTTGTTTTGTCCCTAACTCTAAAATATTGGATGTATCACGGTGTACTTCTGCACAGTGTAGGTAAGTAGATGTGCCAGAATTCAATGCTTCACTCTGAACCATTGGACCTACAGGTTTATAAATCCTTTATTTGAATCTACTGCTGTCTGTTTCCCAGCCATGGTGAGGTGAAGACATACAGCTTCTTCAAACCGATGGGTCACACACGTACGCGACATCAAGGGTTCGGTCTGACAGTCGAATGACAATCATAACAAAACTAAAAGGGACCAGGCTCATTTTTTAAAGCCCTGACAACAGCACTGTGGCAGGTTTGCTCAGCCAATTAAGACACAGATGAGAGGATGCCCGACCATTACCGCTCAGCCGAGGGAAACGTGGGCAACTGCTAGAATGGACTGCTGCAGGAGTTAAGCAGTCACAATCTCACTGTGTTCCCATGTGGTTAATGGACCAATGTCCTTGCACAAAGATAATGGTTCTGGAATACAGAACCAGACTTATAGACGATGATAAACATTAACCTGTTCTTATGTTTTTATGAGTTCCATTTATTTTTTATCCTCGATGTGCATTTGCTACTTGCCTTGCAGGTAAATTTTACCGTGTCTAATTACTAACTGCTTCACAGGCATTCGTTACTGTGACTTCATGCACATACTGCAACATGTTGCAATATGTTGCTGGGAGGAGTGGCGTGCAAGCCAGCCCAGTGCCCCTCCCCGAGTGTCTGAGGCTACAATGTTAACTCTGCTGAAATGTAGCTTGGCAGTGGTTGTCTGGAATTAACCCCCCCCCCCACACACACACACACACACACCTTGATGATGCATTGGTCCACATGGAGTTCTGCTCTTCAAATGTTCACCCTTCCCTCCCCCAGTTTTACCATTTTAGAGCTAAGCATTACTGCTTCTTTTTCTTAGTAAGGCATTCCATCTAATTTGCTCACAGAAAGCCTTTAAATATGGCCACCTCTGTAGCTCCTTTATCCGGGACACTCCCTATGTTAATGAATGGTGAGAAAGACTAGAATTTTACAGTCATACCCAGGTATATTGCAAATGTATTGCAAGGGCACACTCTGTGCTAAGAGCAGCACTAAAAGAAATGAATAGCAATAAAAATAGAAATAGCATTAATGATAGAAATGCCACACCTTTCGAACTGTCGTCTTCTCTATTATATATTTGAGCTACTAGACCACTGTTCAAACTGGGACAGGCCATGCAGATGATTTTGTCTGTCCAGTAGTAGGACTGAGAAAAGTAAAGATGGAAGAAGAATTGAATAATTAAAACGCTTAATGTCTGGGATCTTCAGGTCTCTTCTGCCACTTAATTATTTAATGTGAAACGCTGGTCAGAGTTGTACCTAACTTACCAGCAGTCAGAAATTGAGGCTGTTGTTTATTGTCTTTTTACTTTACATATCAGCTAGGAAAGTGGCTAGGGATTATGAGACCATGCATTATCAGCCACAGTGGAGTTTCCCCTTTCTGGAATAATGAACTAAAGAAACTTCTATTTCTCTTTGCATGAAATGTGCTGGTATGAGAACCTGCTTTAAAATGACACAATGTGGCCCTTTTAAATATGTAACAAGGCATCCTCAATTCATCACGGATAGACATTAATAAACATTAATTGGGGAATTTTCACATCAACATAAATGATTATGAAACTTTACATAATTACCTTATGAAATATTAACATCCTTTAAGAGTCGGAAAGCATTTTTGACTTGCCATATTTATAAAGAAATCAAACAAAGTTTGAGCTAGCTTACTCAGGGCTTGTACCAAAGGGAACCAGAGCCCCCCTGCCATCATCCTATTAGGTAGGGGATCTAAACAGGCCACTTCACTTCAGCTTGTAAACATTAAACAATCCATCTCTCCTTGGCCCCATGTTGTGACGTACGTCTTTACAGTAAACAATGTAAACAGTGCCCCCTAGTGGTGGGAAGCAGTAACCTGCAGTTTGTTTTTGGGACGCCAAGAGTTGGTACACATCACCAAAGAAATCAGATTTTTTTTTTTAACCAATATATTACCCTTTTCCTACTGTACGCTAGATATAAACTGTAAGTTTACTGTTCTGTACCAATATTTAATAAGATCATTAATTATATATATTTTAATATTTTTTTATGTGCTGTTTCCTATATAAGCCTTGTAAATCTAAAAGACACTTTAGATAAGACTGTCCACTTAATTAATGTACAAAGCTAATATTAACAACATTAAATTGCCTGTGTTTGATGAGAGATGGGAATTCTTTGAACTACTTTCATGAATAACATTGATGCAAATACAGAATTAAATTGCACTGTTCCTCTGAAATTGTTGGCATCCTTTAAGCCTCTGCACCTGCTTTATGCTGTCTGCTGCATCAATAAAATCTTTATAAAACACAGTATAGAGGCTCTCTGCAGAGTTACAGGCCATAATAATATTGTTTGTACTAGTAAGTCTATTTACACGCATGACCTTCCTGTGCGTCCAGGGAATGTTTATCCTATAGTTTATACATTTTGCAAGGTCTGTATGATTATTGAATACTCTGCTTAATACTGCAACTGGAGATAGTCACATGACTGACTTGGAGACTCAGGATTTGTGGGCTAATTCTAAGTAGGAGGAATGAAGCAAGGACAGTTTATTGGTTGCTTTGGGCTACAGTTAAGCTGTGGTTGGTCTTTTATACACCTCACACTTACCTTGCTGATTACATCATGTACCACCCACCCCAGATCCAACCTGCTTTTCAGTTTTAGTTTGGTACGATGATAATATGCTGAGGTTTCACTTGCTGAATGGTTCAAGAATCCTTTATTTCCTTAGGTGCAGAAAAAAAAAGGAATTGAAAATATTCCTCCTGTAATATCATGCAGTTTCTCATAGATCTATCAAACAGTCCTACAGCTACATAAAAAATAGGTAGAGCAAAGGAGTGGGTCTTCTAAGCAAAGGGTTCAAGGGTTATAGCTGTTCAAGAACAAAGAGTGACCATGTAAAAAAAAAACAAAAAAACAGCAAGTTATTTACAGCCAAGTCAAGGAATAGTACAGATACAGCAGAAATTCTCCTTCTATCAGCAGTCATAATGACTGGTAGCGATGGGACAAATGAGGCTTCAAAACCCCTGGTGGATAGGACTATCCTTATTAGCAGTCAATGATGGTGCTAGATGAGACTTAAAAGCCCCTGGTGGGTGGGACTATCCTGAATTTGCCAATCAATGATGGTGGTAAATGAGGCTTCAAAGCCCCTGGTGGGTGGGACTATCCTGAATTAGCCAATCAATGATGGTGCTAAATGAGGCTTCAAACCCCCTGGTGGGTGGGACTAACCTGAATTAGCCAGTCAATGCTGGTGTTAAACAAGGCTTCAAAACCCTGGTGGGCGGGAATATCCTGAACTTCCAGTCAATGTTGGCATTTTGAATCCTCATTTGTCCCATTATTAGTGACTGGTACAATTTCTTTCCAACAAGCCTGCAGTCCCTTGTAAAATATTGCTTGTTTATCCCAGCATCCAATGGATCAGCTATTGTAGAAGTATCAGCTATGAACCTTATAGGATTAACAGAAATATGATCCATGTTAACAAGTGCCTTGGGTGACACACCTCCTCTCAATGAGGTTACCATGTGATCAGCCCAGAGACAAAATGGGCCTCAGAACTTAGCTGGGCGCACCATCATGGTCGTAGTTCTAACCATCAAGTTGAGGCCTTTCCAGTAGTACCACTTGATCCCGTTGAAGCGGAGGACACTGGACTTGCCACTGTAATAGACGCCATTAAGATTGGATGGGCCACAGGCGTCGAACCACCACCCTGAAATCATTGATAGTCAAGAAAAAAGGATAAGTCAATGTTATAGAAATAATACACAATTTGGTAGTGTATTTTTTGTTAATAACAGTGATATCTGGCAAAATGTTTGATTTATACATGCAATTTTCAGAAAAAGAATTTTAAATAGCTATATTATGTATGTATGAAGGTCTAAATTATTGTCATTGTGATAAAGTAAGCAGTGGAGAGATTGCCACTGTTACTATTTACTTTGTAAAATGATATTGAGTGTAAGGGAATAAATATGGGCCCGGTGGTACTTATTGGTAGAACTATAGCACTGAAATAGGAATAAAGAAGGAAGGAATAAAGTTATGAAAATGAGCCTTCGAGGTAACAAGTACACTGGCTCTCCAGGAGCAACATTTACCTCCTGATGCCATCTGGGCACACTTGCAGCTACAGTGGTCATTGTCCCGGTCCTTTGTGCTGAACTGAGTGCCACCCGGGGCCAGGCTGCTTGTCCGGCCCGCTGTGCCACTGAACCCCGAAGAGTGTAAGCTGAAAGGTCAAGGGTCACAACCTTTAACCTCTTTTTGGTGGCATTTTGCATTATGCAGGCAATATTGAATCATATCAGATACGTTCAAATTTAACTGCATTGTCTGCATTTTAATGAAAAGCATTTCGTCATTTATAGGAAGATATTTTTACCGGAGCAGTCCAGGTTAAGGACCTTGCTCAAGGGTACTTTAACTGGACCTCTGCTGGGACTTGAATTAGCAACTTTCAGGTCACCAGCCTATGTCTAGAACCAATCCATTAACTGATGGCCTTCAAGCTCATGAAATCTCCTTATCAGAAAACTCCCATACTTTTTACTTTTGGTCACAACAGCATAAAAATAAGGTCACGGTGGGAACATGATTCAGGGTCAAAAACACATGAGATTTTTTGGGCTATTAAAATAGGCGTTCAAGTAGTTTAGGACACACAAAGTTTCTTCTACAGATTTACGGAACATTTTTCTGGAATGATGTATATATTGCATAATGCATTCTGCTTTTACTTATTTCCAGGTGCTAAGCTCTTGGGTATATTTTTATGACAAGCTAATTAACAGATGAAAAGTTATCACTGGAATGATTACCTCAGTGCAACACATGGACCTTAAGATTGTGAGAAATAGGACCTCACACATATGAGACCCAGGAGAGATGTTTCTACCGGAAAGCAGGTGCTAACCTCTCACCCCTGCAGTGCTCTCAAAACGGCAGGAAAAATTTCAAGTACAGGGAGGAACAAAAAACAAACAGGTAATGTCAGTTTCTAATAGGCAGTCCATTCGTTGGGCTGTTAGATAGAACAGGAAATCTTTAAAGGCACTTCTCAAAAAGAGATTCTTACTTTGCATTAGTTTATAGGATAGCATTTATTTATTTTGGTTTGGGTTCAAGCGTATTATAAGCCTTCAAGGTAATTCTTTCTCCTTTCTTTGTGACCATTGTGAAAATGGGTTTGTTTGATTACACAAACTTATATTGTTGAGGAGTGGTGAGACGGTTTTCAACAGAAATGTAAATAATATGTAATCAAATTACTTTGCCATATTGTGGATAACGTAAAAAAAAACACCAGACTGGGGTCTTTTAGCATTTTTGAGCCTTTAGCAAAGTGAAATAAGATCTGTTTCAATTAAACATTTATAGTAAAACATTAATCCAAAGAGTGTATCCATGTTTTACGGAACTTCAGCTATCTCTCTATTACTTTAAGAAATGGACTTTAAGAAGGGAAATTCAGTTCAATCCATCTTTCACACGCAGGCCTTAATAAATGATCAAACTAATGTAATGGCCATGCTCACTTTGCCCCTGGTAATTGATTGTATGTTCCTGCCTTGGCACTCTTTCGATTCTAGCTCACCAGGGATATTTTAGAAGCTTCATTCGTAATTTAATGGGAACCAGTTACCGTAGTTTAGACTGAGGCAGGCAACTGGCAAGTTCACACACTCCTGTTCCTTGCCTCTAAGCAGTGTGGCCTAGTTAGCCCAGCTACAATTCAGCAAATTAATGGCAGACCCAGCAGGGCCTGGAATGAATAGGATGTTAAAATATGAGCATGCTGGCTTGGTTTCAGGGCTGTGTACATGAAAAGGTTTTTGGCAGATCACTCCAGAGGGCGCATGATGTTTTATGTGTACATAATTTATTTTATTCGGTTTACATACGTTTTCATCCAAATTCTGAGTGCTGCTACTCCTCTGGCTGATCTTTGGTTCTACACCTGCAACAAAATGCTGTTTCTGTTTGGTAAAAATGCTCACTGGTACCTGTAGTTCTTATCCTCTCCGTCGATGTAGAAGTGGTCAAACTGTGAATAGGCCTCATTGCCCTCTCTGTCTGTGACCTGCACCTGCAGAGTGTACTTCTGGGCCGTGGTCAGCTGATGAATGAAATCGTTTCCCACCCAGTACTCCCCGGGTGGCTCTCCGAAACCCTGAATCAGAGACAGCAAGAGAGAAGGGTCAAACAAAGCAAAGTGCAATAGGCTAGAAATATAACTCCACTTTCATCGTTGTTATCAGTAATGTCTGAGTATGTCTCTTTCTGGGGGATAGCTGACCTTGGTGGATAGAGAGTCTGCCAACACATTACAACGGCCTGGAGTGATAGGCAGGTCCAGCAAGACCCTCCACTTGGACAAACAAGTACTGTTTTTCTATGGAAGTCCATCTGGTGGATCAAATTTAGCGATGGCAGCAATTGTTTTGTTTGGCTGTTGCTCCCATGCATCCAATGACCTGCACTGCCCTCTGATGCGTAATCCAGTCCAAGGCATTTGTGGTGTGGCCCTGTGGCACACGTGACATTTTCAAAACCGCCATGAGAATTTTTTACTCACTTCCCAGTTCTCAGAGGCCCAGAGTTGACTTTACTAAGAGGCTAATAATTTGCGTTGCATTTTTAGGAACCGTGTGTATCCCTAAGAACCAGATTTCCATGTGCCACATCTGGAGGTAAAGAGAAACTTCGGAATAAGTCTATCCATCCATCTTCTAACCACTTATCCTGCTTAGGGTTATGGGGGGGGGGGTCTGGAGCCTACCCCAGGCAGCATAGGGTGCAAGGCTAGGGTACACCCTCTATGGTGTACTAGCCTCACTGCAGTTAGCTTAACTGCACATCATGGCACCTGTATAGAAAAAAAGGGTATCTAAAGAAATGCCCCAACACTGGATGTGATTCAGCAGTGTAATCCTTAGAGCCACCATGCCACCCTGGGCACTAAAATGTTCCAGTGCATTGATAGATCCTTAACCATTTCAACTAAATAGTAGGGATGACCAAAAAAATAACATCAGAAATCATAATATCAACCCTTCTCCCCTGTATGCCCCACCTCTATGTTTGCCCCACAGCCTACAGGATGCACACAGCTGGCACAAATCTGCGTCGAGGTAAACAGACCTAGTACCACGGTACATATTTCAGAAAGGGAGAATGTAATGAACAGTCTCCAGAACCTCCAGTGCTGTATTTCAACATTCCACTAATGACCCTTCAAACCACAGGCCCGGCAGCTTGGTGTTGCTAGTCCCATAGAGCCAGGATTCGATGCACCCAAAACCAGGCAGTGAATTCATTGACAACAATAACGGCCTGCAGGTGCGGCGATAATTAGGAGTGGCAACCAGGCCTCAGCCGTTGTCTTTTTCCAGTGTAGCTGGAAGTGCTAAGGCAATCATTTTTCTCTAAAACAGCCCTGGCTTCAGCTTCCTGCTCATCCATGGATACACCTTGGCCCAACTGGATATAACCTTACCTACCGCCAGCTCCGTAAACTAACAACTTAGTGATGGACATGCTTATTAGAAAAAGCAGACAGAGCAGTGTTTTTTTTTTTTTTCTGTGCTCTTTACAGGGAACTGGTAGAAGAGACAGCTTCTGAATCTGGTGCCCTGACAGCAGGAAGCCCCTCACAGTTTTGTAGTCCGACCAGCTGCGGTGGAAGTCCACGGTGCCGTCCCGGCGCCTCTGCAACACGGTCCAGCCTCCGCCCCGGGTCTCCATGTCACAGAAAACCTGCAGAAGTCAGAACACAAGGCGTCCACCGTCTGTGACTTCACACGACTACTGCTCCCATGATGCCCAAAGTTATACAGACCCCCACTCCGTACACTAACCGTCATTTATACTCTGGGATCTACAGCATTACCGAAAAGTTACACGTCTACACTGGAGCACTGTTTCATTATTCAGTAGGAAATGACTATTCCCTCGAATGGTGACAATGGCATGTTATATATTGTAAAACTGAATCATGATTCTTTGATAAAAATCAATAATGAATCAACAAACACTACATTTTCTCCAGTTTAATGAATGTCGTTGTCATGCTAACACATTTTTCTGAATGAAAAAGCCCTTTTAAAGACCCGTTCCATAATGGGCCATTAATAGAATCCAAGCTTGCTGATGATCTTTTTGGCAGTCAGTTAGCCCAACTGTCTGCTTAATGAGCAGCTAAATGTTTATGTACATAATGGCAGGTAGAAGAGACACCGGCATTGTTTCATTTCAATTCACTTTTTTAGTCTGCTGGTGGGATTCCAGACAGCTTATAACAGATGTGGAAGTGGGCTGGAAAGTCAGTAGGACAAGACTGATGGCTCCCATGGCAGCAATGACACACAAAAAACAGATCAAGTTCAATGTGCCATGTTGTTGTAAACCACCGTTCCCCTCCCCTAGCCACTGCCTCTGGCAGCTCTGAGCATATTTTGACTGTGTAACCTTCAGTTTCAGAATACACCATTCCACCAAAATGGCATTTTAGGTCAGGGTCACGTAGACACAGGGTGGGCAGTCTAGACCGGCACTGAACCGCAGCACTGCTTCCGTGGCATCTTGAATGCTTCGGAGTAAGTGAACCTGTCAGGATCTGTTGCCTTGGATCTCCCCATAATCCCCCTGAGTTAGCTGAGGTTTCATTAGGCAACGCCCTGGCTTCACTTTCGGCCTATGTTTTCTTTCTTAGATTTGTTACACACGATTATGCTCCCACAAATGAATAATGAATCTGATCCATTCATCTTTCAACTGGGCCTCAATCCCACACGATGAAAAGTAGCTTAATTTGAGAATGGCAAAACTCACTTTGCCTTCTAGGTCTGTGCTTCATTCATCTAACAGCTTCATTTACCATGCAAACGGAAAAGAAAATACCTTCAATATGCTCCATGCATTACTGTTGCTGCTTGTACATCATTCAAATCTGCTTACGTGTCTCTTGCAACTTTCACTCAGAAATTACAAATCTGAGTCAAAGCTTTAAGATAACAGATAACAGTTAAACATTGTGATTGAAACGATGTATCCCCAGCAAACAGGGAACGTCACAGGTACGTTACAGGTACGTTAAGAACATAATGAGAACGTTATTGGACGTTGTGGGAACGTTCCCTGTTTGCTGGGTTGTAACAACAGAGAATAGGTATACTTTCACAACACGGACCTAGTGCTTATCAACCTGGATTACTAGCAAAAAGTATCCAAGGTAAACTTCAGCGAATAGCTTAATCCTGTAATAACAGGTAGCATGGTGGCGATCGAAGGCCAGTGAATGTATGCTTTTGGAAGTCACAAAGAGTTATCTTGAAAATTATGTTGGTGAAATATCAGAATGTCAACAATATTAATAATTGCTTTGGAGAAATGTAAGTGACATTGCAAAATACAGTTTGTTTTTAAAGGTCAGTTTTCTGACATGGATCCAATTCCAGAACTTTCTCTTTTGCACGTGGCCTCATTCGTCTCTTGGAGATAAGGCTGGGAAGTTATTTTCACTAATGACGTGGACAGAGGTAGCTGAGCTTTTTTAAGTAAATCCAAGGGTTCTGTACGATCACCTTCTTAGCTGAGTCTTATCTGCAGAGGAGCAACGTAGGTAAACCTCACCCAGATGCCAGATGCTGCCACCTCCTTCAGCAATTGTCATTATCGATTACTGTTTCTACATTCTGGTGACCTCCATGATACAGAGAAATTCTATATAGGTGTAACAACATACATTTTACCATAAAAGGGCCTATTGAATAAACAACATGGAGGTGCAGGTTGACCACTACTCATAAAAAAAAATCACTGCATGCAGTTTCCTCTCAAGAGAATTGCAATAGGTGTATTTGTTCAGCAAATCTGATCCATGAAGTTAGATACATGTGGGAAAAATACTTGTTGGGTTAACGTGATATTTTCCTCATAAATATTATAGAATAAAATATTATTGATACTGCTATGTTTGTTATGTCGTGTAATTTCCTTTGGAAAAACAAATATATGCTTCATGTAAAAACAATTAATGATTGGTGCTAGATTGTACAAAATGTATGTATGTAGGCTTTAATGTTTCAATGTATTCATCTTTAAAGAGTTATTATTTGGTTTACAGCAGTTAAAATCATAGAATAATTGGGGCACTTTTAACGGGTATCACAATAAACTAGCCACTGAACTCAAAACAACACAACAGACTGAACGGAACCCAGTAGTACTGGGTACATGAGTTTACTCTTTGTAAAGCAACATCAGAGACTGAACAGAGCCCAATAATACTGGGTACATGAGTTTACTCTTTGTAAAGCAACATCAGAGACTGAACAGAACCCAGTAATACTGGATACATGAGTTTGCTCTTTGTAAAGCAACATCAGAGACTGAACAGAACCCAGTAATACTGGGTACATGAGTTTACTCTTTGTAAAGCAACATCAGCTCTGAGATGGCAGGAAGTGTCTGTCCTCCTGCCAAACATCTGGCTTCTATACCCACAAGGAACACATATGAGAAAGGGGGGAGAGAGAGAAAGAGAGAGAGAGCACAATCTTTATAATATTATCATAAACCCTCTGCTGCTACAGGAACCCCAGCTGGGAATTATATTAGACTGTGTGAATCAATAGTGGGTAGAAGGCATGCATGCTTTAGCTGAGACATTCAGGTCCAACTGAAGACTCCCTATCAAAAAAAATTACTTTAGTTTCTGTTGCAGGTGCAGGATGCCTGAGGACGTGTTCCCTGACTGCTCTACTAATCTCACAATGACATTTTCACTCTAGCCTCGTATCAAATATTTTTATAGATCGCATAGAATCAGCAGATTCAGTCCGTCCCTTTTGGAAAAACTTTAACCTCCTAAAATGTCAGCATCGACACGGTAGCAATTTGATTTTTAAACGTGGTTCAGTGACCAAAACTGCCTCACATACCACATGTCTGACCAAAAAAAGACACATTTTGCACAGTGATTCTACACCATCAATGTAGTGCATGGCAACAGTGGTCATTTGTGTCCGATGATGTCATGCCACCCCCCCCAGGATGCTTTGTCCTCAGCTGTGTGGGTTAAGTTCCACTGGACTTCCTCAAACCCCGGATTGTTTTCCCCCACCTCCTCACCTTGAACATTCGCGTTGAGTTGGCCAGTCGCAGGCTGTACACACCACTTTTCCTGACCCCTGACTTGTAGATTTCGGCACAGTCTCGAAAGCTTGGTGACACTTCTTTGGAGCCAGCAGAAATCTCTACTTTGAAGAAGAGAGCTGTCAGATTAAGAGCAGCACCTCAACTTTCGGTTAAGCATTTGAATGTGAAAAGGAGCATTGCATTTATTTCGATGGTTTCAGAAAGCCGAAACAACCGTGTGCATAATCCCCACCAAATCTGTCTGCTTCCTTATCCATCTCAGGCTGTTACCTTTTCCATACACTTTTAGTCATATTATTTTGTTTTCTACAGCAAACCAAACCTCAAGACAAGCGTTCAGGTGGCATACCTGCTAAAATGTAAATATCTATGAAGAAGACTATCAATGAAAACCAGAATGAAGCGCCTGGTCTTGTTGAGACGACGGCAGAGAAATCCTTCTTTGTCACAGTCATTCACCCTTTGGCCACTCTCCCATCTATCATGACATCCATCAAGGTTGCACATGTAGAAAATGACATGCTACCTCTACAGCCTGAAATGTTGTGTTGTGTTGTGGCATTCTGTCTACTGTATACATCTTAGGTCTTTAGTAAGCTAAAATTCTAATATTCTACTAATATTCTAATGGTATTTAGCTTAATAAAATGTCTGAACTGGTTATGACTGTAAATCCATGCTGGGTTCATTCCATTGAGATCTAATCCAGGGTGGTCTGAAGGAGTGACTGACCGTTGTAGCGTTTGGCCAACGTCAAGAGCTTCTGCAAATTGTCCTCGAGCACCTCCTGCTTGCGGTGTGGTGCCGTGTCGTTGCTGATGGAGCCGCCGAGGCCTACCTCCAGCAAGGTAATGAGGCGGACCTGGCGCATCAGGAGCTCCTGTAGCTGCATCGTGTGCCTGCTCTCCATGGCTGCTAGCCGCCGTTCCAGCACACTGAGACGCGACGGGAGATGTGTCAACCAGAGAGAACGGGAAACCTCTTCTTTGTGGCATACAGACACTTGATCGCATGTCTTCTACATGCCAGCCTGCACAATTTCTCAGACCTCTGCTACCAATCCACTATCCTCTGCCATGCCCACATATCCTCTGCATCTCAGCAGACAGTTAATTTCTCTCCTCTGTGCTCCATGGGAAATTCATGCAGCCTTGATTCTTATCTCTTACTTGGCCCATTGCGACAAAATGAGCTCCAGGCTACCATTGGAGCGTCACATTTATTCAAAAGCAGGCTAGTTAAGGCTGTCTCATACTTCATAAGCTTGTACTAATTTAGTTGATTTTTTTTTATTCCCATGTTATTTAGTTTACTTTTAAATGTATGATTCTTCATTATGCCATGCCTGAGAGCATAACACCAAGACAAATGACTTGCATGCAAGTTACCTGGGTGAGTAAATTGATTCTGATTTTGACATACACAGCACCGGGTGCATGGAACAGCCTTGCCAATTTGCTTTTATGCTAGCCTGCTGGGCTGTCGAGTAGAATTAAACTTGGTTCAGTCTGTGCCTAATCGCATTAATAACTATTGTGTAGCTACTATAACTCATTCTGTATAAGTGTGACAGCTAAACGACAAAAAAAAAGGAGTAAATTGCAAAGAACAGAGTGAATTTTCAATTGAGGGAGAATGCCATCCTCTGTTAGGCAAGCAGTGATCTGTCAGGGCAGTGAAAGGCAGATCACTTACCTTCAAACCCAAAGACATTGAAAGTGATTGTAAACATCAACCTACCACTACCTGGAAATTTGCCTGATAAATACACACTGTTTGAGTTCATGGCACTGAGAAATGTCTTAGCTGAGGTTATGGTGTAGTCAGCCACACTGAAAAAGGTGATTTTTCTATGCTTTGTGTCTATGTACTTCTCAATACACTTTTTGATTTAAAAAGTAAATGTAACTTTTTGTTTATCCCACAGGATTGACAGGTTTTCTCGGCTATACTTTGGGGTTTTTTCGACCATTGATATTGACTGACATTGTGGTGAGTTGTTTATACTGCGATCTCGATGAGGCTCAAAGTAGAAGTGAAAGTAGGTTCTGTGCTTCAGGCTTGGAGACCTGAGGATAGACATGGTCCAATCTGACTGCAAACGAGCCGTAACGGCGTGGCAATCAGACTGAAATTGTGTGCGATTTTGCTGCCCCGGAGGTGCAGCCATTGTTTGCGTGACACGTTTAGCTCAGTGGAGTCAAGTCACAGATGTCACAGATGTGCCAGGGTGCCAGCCAACCACAGTCCTAAAAACAACATCTTCACTATAGATCTTCTCCACCCAAACAAACCCCCCCACCCCCTTGTCACATATCTCAGCATTTTAACTATTATACACTACACTGTACATTCCCTTTATTCCCACCGAGTCACTGCCCCGTCAGTGACTTTTTCAGCAGACCTGTTTTTATCATTGAGCCAGGAAATCTGCTGTGTCTGTTGGAGGATTTGCTTCTCCAGCTTGTGGGTGGACAGTGAATACTCCAAGAGTTGGACCTCCAGTCTTGTGGTCTGGTTCATCACCTGCAGGTCAACAGACACTTGGTCATATACAGGCTTCATTGTCCTACTTACTGGATCGGTCAAACTCTAGTTTCTGCTACGTTGCTTGTCATAATCGGTTCATTTCCACAGGAAGTAAATATGATTTGTTCTTTGGAGACATCTGCAACTGAACTGGACAAAGGTTACTGCATTTTGAATAAAGCAAGACTGCATGTACAGTGCAACCCTGCTGCTAGATATTTTACCCCATCTGGTGAATACATTTGTGGAAATGCTTTATGTGTACAGAAACGCTGTTGTACTTTCTCTGGCAGTTTAACAATGAGTATTAAGCCATAAAAACCAAGCTGTAAGATTAGTAGTTTTGAAATGTTCCTCAAAACTTAAATCTTGTTCTTAAAATACATGATCTCTGTTAATTCATACAATTTGTATGTTCTTCCCCAAATGGAAACATACAGAAAATATAATCTTCTAAAAGATTTAGAAAAAAGCTGATTGTAACTTACAACCCTCTAAATTCACTAAAACTGATATAAAATCATATGAATCCATGCCGGATAAATATTTTTGTTGTTAAGTTCAGAACAGTTTTTCAAATAAACAAAATGATCTTACTGATCTGATTGCTCATTAGTCCGACGGGTTCACAGGCAAAACAAACGGAAGATAGAACAATACTGATCAAATATTGATGCAGGTTGTATTATTGAATACTATGGCCTGCTGATAACAAGAAAAATAAAAAAAGGAAAACATCACAGCGAGCTCTGAAATAACAGTCGATGGAATCAATTCATGTTTCTGTTTTCTTTCACATGTATTTTTTCTTGCCGTTTAATGTCTTCCAAAGACAACGAAATGTGTAAATTAGCTAAAAATATAACCCAGCCCAAGAAGTGCATGTCCTGACCAGGTGCTGTAGCGCTGTTGAATGTGCTGTCCAATAACCAGACTTCTCACGAGTAAATGAAGAATTCTTTCGAATGCGGATCGGAGCGTGAGTTACTACTGGCTGCAGTTTCAGCAGCCTTTTTCTTCCCATTGACTCACCTGAGTCTCCACGTCTGTCAGCTTACGGGTCTGCTCTGCCGTCTGGCTGAGGAGGTTGGTCCCGATCTCTAGCATGGCAGCGGTCTGCTTGTGAACGGTGCTCCGCTGTATCTCCTCCATCTCTGAGCGTACATTCTCCTGGATGTAGTCCTCCAGCTGCCAGTAGTACAGGTTGACAATTTGTTGAGACACCCAAGCCATGTTTATATATCACTGTCCATTTCAGTTTAAGGTCATTTTTAAGGCATTTTGGGCAATAAGAACACAGGCCAATAAAAAAAAAAGACAAAAACCTGTTCAGAATTGGTTCACTGCTACGCATCACTAGCCAAATTTCTTGACAGTTGCTTCTTGTGTGTGTTATTCAACTGATATTAAATCCTAATGCAATTGTAATTTGTGTGAACGGACAGGCGCTGTTTAGGCATGACTGTGACATGTGAAGCAGGACTGTGTGTAGAAACACAGGCCTCATGACATTTTTCAATAAGATTTTAATGGATGGTTTTATACTTAATTGTGGCCTGTGATTAATTGCATCACACCATCCAGGGTGTCCCCTGCCTTGTGCCCAAAGCTGCCTGGGATAGGATCCCCGCTGCCCCACGACCCGTAATCTTATTGGCTTAAATGGTATGGATGGATGGATGGATGGATGGATGGATGAATTTCATTAAATGAGGTCCCTCGAATGTGCAAAATAAAGTAGATACAGTGGATCTGCTTTAGCAGGTACTTTAGTAGTGTGCTGATTGTGCTTTGGTTGAACTGGACCACACCAATGACATTATATACATTTGAAGTATGTTCCATATGGGTTCTGTTAATGTTACGAGTTGCTATGAGCTCAGAGAAGGTGAAATACCGTAAGGGGAATGTGCTTCCACTGCTGCAATCACAGTCACACAGAGGTTTCCTAAAAGCATATTCATTGTTGTTTTTGTTTAATTTTCACTCATTTCTCAAGGGTAAAGCTCTGAGACACCCAACCAGCTGCTTTTTGTTATGTTTGCGTTTTTTCATCCCTAGATGACTGGCATTTCGCAAACAGTTATTATATGTGAGAGACTGTAATGAGAGCTCAGCCACTGTTAGTGAAAACGAACAGAAATTAGCAGCGGGATGGCAAAAGCACGAGGGGAAACTTAGCAGCGAAGGAGGCACACTACCAAGCAATCAATCTTCCCGTCAGCCTCAGTCCGCCGGCACCAAAAAGAAATCCAGAACCTCGCGAGACTCTCTCTTTACCCGAGCCGTTCAGCTTCAGAATGCAGCGTGTCGTTCAGGTGTTTTCTGAGAATCAACATTGTGGTGTTGAGGGTTAAAAAAGTCAGATGCTTTGGGATGTTGGGTCTACATCAGCATGCACACCCTGCCCTGTCTGTGTGTCCCACAGCGGTATGGCTCCTGTGCCCCTCTCCATTGGGAGCCTTGTATTTTTTTTTTGTTACCTTCATCCAAATTCATCATTGACTTGCAATAACAAGAGCCATGGCACTGGGGATACCATCCATCACAGAGTTTTAAATTGGTTTTATATCTAGCCAGCACCTTGAACAATGGCTCTGAGTGAAATCGCTTTATTTCTTACCACATTTTGCTGCTTTTAATTAACCAGCAACAAAGGTACTTCATTTTCTGCCTCACTCAGGTAGCACATGATATGGTGCTCAAAGCTAGCAGGTAGAGAAAAGGCCAATTAAAACTGACCTGGATGCACAACAAAGGGGACAAAAATCATTTTCCTAAACTTGGCCACAGTTAGGTCAAGGAAAGGGAGAGGAAAGAAAACAACACACTCGCAATAAAAAAAAAAACGGCTTTTTGAAGCGTTCGCCTAAATAGTTATTCACTTCCTGTTGTCACAGGAACAATACCAAGCACAGCACCAGATTTTCATTGTGTTATATGCCAATTTTAAAAGTGGTCTTGGCACTGGCAGAACTCCATGGGCACGAAGTGTCATTCACTTATACTAGACTTGAGCACAAAGGGCAGCCAGGGGGGCTAAAATGCCATCAGAAGAGAATGATGTCCTTTCCTCTTCTGGCAGAAGGTGGTCCAGTGTGGCTCTGCTACAGGACAATGTGACATCTCTTTACTAAGTGGTCAGGGAATATCCTCCCTTCAGTAGTCAGTGCCTCATTGACACCAGGACCCCCACAAAATCACACCTGTGCTGAACAAAGTAAGAATTGCAAAACCTGATCTGAATCAATATGTTGGCTAATTGTTTCTGTTAGTCTGAACGATTCCAGGGTGAATTGACAAATGTAATAGTTTGCTATGCAGGATGAGGGTAGATTTATTCCACCGAATAAAAACACCTGTTAGTTTTCTGCAGCAAATCCATGTATCGGAACATTTCTGGAGATGACTCCTGGCCTTTACCTCACGGCCATCACAGATGTGGAGTAGACACAAATCTTTCGTTTACTACCTTTGTTCATCTACAGGACGTGGGTCAATGGGTAAGTGCCGATTTCAACAAATGACTGTTTATAATAGCGTTCTGTTTGAAGAGAAAATGAGATTCTAAATTATAAATAAACAAAGGGAAGTCAATTTTAAATGTGTAATGTTCTAGAAAACGTTGACTTTCTTGGATTTTTTACTTCTATATGAGACTTTGAACGCTGCACTATGGCACTTACTTTATAAAATGTGAAAAGGTTAGCAGCTGATTGAAGCTGGTATTTTAATGCGTATAATCTGAAGCTGTCATGGTTACCAGTCATCATTGAAGCAAAAGAAGGCTATAATGTACTATTGATATAATAAAGAATATAGTGCCATTCACCTGTGAGAACTGCTGAAGAAAAACACCTCAGTGTAATGTCTGCCTAGACTGTTTGAGGGTACCAGAGCGTAGATGTTGGCTTTTCTGCCGAAACAGATGTGCAGACCGCATTGTTAGAAGCCCACATCTGGCTGCTCGCCCCATGCCAGCAGATGTCTACATGGGATCACACCATGCCCACCCACGGTGTTTACAGTTCAGCACCGCTCCCAGGAAAGCCTTTGCAAAACGGTCGTGGCAGATCCTAATGTGCCTTGGTGGAGTTCACGCTACCGCCAAGTGAGGCAGCTTGAAACAAAGTCCATGTGTGTAACGCCGAAGGATAGGCAGATGACATAAGTCACTTCTGAAGAAGTCTTGCATCATCTTGATCGGAACAACGACAACATTCAGAATGGTGGAATGAAACCTTACTTCGGCCCATGCTGTGCATAGCTGGGCTAGTGGACTGATTGCTGTATGAATTCCCCTGGGAGGGAGTCATGATGCAAACACGTTTCCATTCTACAAGCTGGTTATGGGCTGAAAATGTTTCATCTGTTTATCCCTCTGCATAAGTACTACTTTGCCAACAATGTGAAAAAGCTAGAGGATCACCTCTTGTAAGTTTTAAGTCTTCCTTTTCCCACATGCAGAAGATTCAATAATTCCCACTGCTCTTAATAAAACTTCCGTTCAAAAGACTGAAAATGAACAACAAAGGCATACAGAGGCCTCACGGCTAATCTGCACCGCTTAACTGGAATTGCTTTAAGGAACAAAAATTTTACAGCATTGACTTTCAAAGAGATCGGATGCACGATTATGTTGTGCCCTGTGCTTGACCAAACAATCCAATGTAAAATGTATTTTCATTCTTCAAAGTATTCAGATCCAATATTGAAAGAAGACATTGGATTAGAATTTGACCAATGACCCCAAACATTAAAAAAATGGCACTGAGGTGATATGTTGTGACACCCTTGAGTAAATAATTATTTAAATTGCATAGATGATACTTTGAACCAAACAAATTTGCATAGTTTACAGTTTGATGGTGTATATATTTACCCACTGTGGTATTTTTATGGAAACAGTTAAGGTCAGGTAAGGTGAACACCGTCCTCAAAGGTACAACAATAGGGACCACCCAGAACATTAACAGCCAACCATTTACTTCCAGTTGCAGCTCCCCATGAATACAATGCTTCCTGCTGCTGAGGCGGCTGTAGGGTTACCTTCTGCAGCCACTGGGTGTTGTTTTCCATGGCATTCTCCAGGTTCACCAGCTTCTTCTCCTGCCAAGACTGCTCAGTTGGTGCTGCCCCCACAGCTGGTGGCGAATCCCGCTGGAGCGAGTTGCTCACCTGGAGATTGCCGGCTGCACCACAGTGCCCCGTCTCTGGCAGCAGGAAGGTATAACTACAGGGCCCATGCTGTATGTGGTGGTGCCTGCGCTCAGAAGCTGCCGTAGACGCCAGCGCCACCACCAGGCAGCCCACAGCCAGCAACCAGTGCATGGCCAATGGTGAGAGGGTGGAGAGTCAAGAGTTGGACTTTGTAGATCTACCAAAGGAAAGAGGAATCTCCTCCGTAGAACTGCACTCCCTCTCCCCACCGTCTGTTTCTTCTCTTTGTTCCTCCTCTGCACCGTCCTTGATCCTCCGTTACTCTGACCAGAGTTTCACGGCAGTAGGCTGCACCACTTCAGTTATGTCTGGCAAGACAGACGGGATTAAGGGATTGCTTTCTATTCTTTGCCTGGTCAGCTGCTTGCGAAACTCTTTCTTGCACTCTCTAAGTTCTTCTCTTTTTCTTTCTTCTTCCTGTTTTTTTTTTTTTTTTATCAAAAAAGGTTTATTTTGAAACCAAAATCTCTGCACACTGCCACTTGAGGGCTTATCGTAAAGAAGTGTGTGCTATTTAAGAGCTCAGACTCTGCCCTCCTCTTCTTTAACACCTAGTCACCCTCTCCACTCTCCCCTCCCCCTTTCCCCCCTCCCTCTTCCCCCCTCCCCTCCATTCTCCCCACTCTC
>JAACJT020023166.1:0-25290 GCA_009936485.2 Gymnarchus niloticus | reverse complement strand
GATAAAAGTAGTTATATTTACCAGTTAAGTTTGAGACGCTAACCTTATTGCAATTCAAGTGTGTATGCCTTATATGAGCATACGAGCTGGCTGGACAGCTTGAATATGGCCAGCAGGGGGAGCTCTGTTGCTACGTTCATAGACCTAAAAGGCCGCAGTCCTCTGTCTCAGTGAGGCAAGTGTTAAAAGGTATTCCTTCCACCTCGGCTTCCAAACACAAAAAAACACACACACACACTTCTAACTTTGTTGGGGACCTTCCATTCATTTCTAAGGGTCTAATCCTAACTATGACAATCGTAATCCGTACCCAGCCCTAATCCAGCAAAATACAAGATTTTTTAGTTTTTTTGATTGCGTTCGCAGATATTTATAAAACTGAGTGTCTCCACGAGGTACAAATGTTAGGCTTTTGTTAACTCCTGGGGATATTACCTCTGATTGTCACACATTCAGAGCTAGTAGGCACACAAAGTCAGAACTGACTAATGTGCCAGACCACAGCCCTGCTTCCCATAATGCATTCAGCTATGATGCAATCTGAAGAAAAGCAGCATGCTATACAGCCACAATCTGTGCAGTCACATGCTACACAGCTACCGTGTGCACACTTTACTTTCACATTCCATACAGCAACACAGCAGTGATGACCGAGGCACATAATCACAGTTACAAGGTACACATCCGGTCTCGTAAATGCTGGGCTCTCGTGCGACTTCGGTGTTTGATGTCCTCTGCTGAGGACGGTTCCTTCCTTTAGTGCATCTCTGTATCCTAAATCAGCTTGACTTCTCAAAGTCATCTGAATAATAAGCAAATGCAAATGCTATATCACCCAAGGCAACTTCATTTTTATTAAGGTCGCACAGCATGTATCAATCAACCCTTCCCCCATCCTATTTCTATGCAGGGCAGAAGAAATGTGCAAAAATGTGAGGAAAATTTTGCCATCCCATTTCAAATTATCTGGATTCCTGCATCGTCCTTGTGAATACTAGTCATTAAGCGATAAAGTCATGATGTTGGGGTTGACTATACTTTTTCCAGCATAGATCATTCAAATTTAAACAGTAAATGTTACGCAAACATGGAAACTGCCATTGTTTGCATGCTATTTGCAAAATAACACCATAGGGCTTAGATCCGGCGACATTTTGGGAGCAATTAATGCTGGTTTGACGTGTAGATCTGTGTTGCCAAAGACCTCACACTCTGACCCGATTCTCATGAATCCAGCAGTCTCTAAAAGCTCATCTTGTCTTCATGTTCTGTTGTGCTTCTGCATAGCATAACAGTTGCAGTCGTAGAATAGCTACATGGGGCCATCAGCCATTTCCAAAGCATGGGCTTGGTGTGTCAAGATTCCTGGGCAAAAATGCACTCTAACTATACTTGTGAGCGCAATTCAACATGGTTAACTAAGGCTAATACAAGATGTGCCATGTGAAATTGTACCAAGAATCATGTCTACCTGTATGAAGAAGTGCATCATGGGCATTGTGCTTACTCGCTACCATTCCATGCGGTCACTACTACATCAATGCACATACAGGTACGTGCTTCCCGTGGTCATATGTTTCTCATTCCACATATAGAATGTGTGAGATGATAATTTGGTGTCTTCTGAGAAGAACTGGAGGTTCTGTGATCTGCCTTGTCTTCACGGGGGTTAAAAGAGTTACGCGTTCCCTGGGTTGGGAAGGCCATGGTATAACTGGAGATCTTCAATGTCTTTGCAGCCTAATGATGGCCTGGTACCCCATATTGAAGAATAACTGGACCGTTTTATGCTTCTACAATGACAGTTTGCTATAAGTCAAATAAAGTGCGCTGGGAAAAAAAAAACTGTGTCTGATAGCCTAGTAACTAGGTAATAAAGAGGGTCATTCATTGAAGATTTTCTGTCCCGATTATATAAAAAAAAAACAAAAGCTTCTCAAAATGGAGTAATGCCATTGTACTCCAATTTAAGAATATAAACGGGATTTGCTTGAAGGCTTTAGGGAAGTTAAGTTTTCTGGAGATTAAGTGCTGCTGAACTGAAATCTCTGCCCAATCTGAGGAAGCTGGCTGGCTGTTAATAGACAGGTAGGGCGTCTGGACTTGACTTCCTCTTATGATACCTGCGGTTCTCTCTCATTACAGCCCAACTTCAGAGTCCATGGGTTGCAGCGCCTCCTCCTTATTGGTGCTATTTGAAGGTGCA
Organism: Gymnarchus niloticus; assembly: GCA_009936485.2. Taxonomy (NCBI): domain Eukaryota; kingdom Metazoa; phylum Chordata; class Actinopteri; order Osteoglossiformes; family Gymnarchidae; genus Gymnarchus; species Gymnarchus niloticus. The sequence continues at coordinate 23,084 of JAACJT020023166.1, read as the reverse complement.
GCTTTTTGCTGCTGTGTTTGGTCCTCTGACCTGGCTTTATTCTACACTTTGGCATTTTTGCCATTGGTCATGCAACTACAAAATAGTAACAGCGCTCCTTACTGTTCATCCTTAAACAGCCGGTCAAATTTTATTATTTCTTCCGATAACTTGGGTCCTTCTTCCCGCTAATATGATTCCCCCTGTCATATGCTATATCACATGTATGTCTCCTCCAAATCACCACATTCTGTATTGAATTACTTACAGATTTTTGGAAACAAAAAACACAATGAAAGATGAGACTTTCAAATGTAGCTGTGGGCCAGTGATTGACCCCCTCATCCATCATTAAATCCCCCCATGACAATGTTTCCAAAACAGACATTTTTTCATTATTGATTATTTGTCCTCTCTCTCATTTCATTTAAGGTCAACCATCATGGCTGTCTGAGGAATGCGTTTAAGATTTAAACTTCATATAATGAGACCTTGATTGTCCTTCCATGGCGATGTCGATCTGTCGGCATTTGTTTGACACGAACTGTAATTTTCTGGTGGTAATGTCATTCGAGATTGGCAGGGATGCAATGTTGACCTGTTTCCACAGTGCAGCTGTTCCATATTGTTCCTCAAGCCTGAATGCGGGACTAATGGCAGCTTGCTGCTCATGTGGAAGGTTTTCTTTGGCCGGGCATAGAGTCACAGTGGCACCCCAAAAGTATAGACCCCCTAGCATCCAGTGAGTCAGAGCTACAGTAAAGTACACACTCTCCTAATGGCTCAGGTAGGCTCAGTATCAAGCCCGCCAACCTGGGAACAAAGCCAGCTGGTCCATTTGCCGGAGAGGCAATCTAAGCTGTGTGCCGACTGCAGAAAAGGGCGGTATTCCTGTTGATCCACACAACAGGCGACAACGCCCCTGCACCAGTGACGGTAAATAGCTAAAACGGCACGGGAGGACGCTGAGGGTGTGGTATCTCTCGCCTCCACTTTGTTTGTAAGTTCTCTGCTTGGGGGGGGGGGAGATTCAAATTTCCTCAGCTTTTAATAACCTTGAGTTGGCGGAGCGCATCTCATATCCTGGCACGTCTCGTCGCTTCAGAGGATGGCTGGCTCACTGGAAGACTTGGCCCAGCTGTCTGTGAGCCTTCCAGCTTAAACAGCCTGAGCACTGGGTGGCCTACGCATCTCCGGCGTGATCCAGTGAGTACCGTAATTCTCCGGTGATAATGTTGTTCGGCATTGGCAGGGCACTAATGTTTTGTACAAATGTATTCGCATATGGCTGAATTAAATAGGAGATGCAACTATAATGATGTCCCAAATTTCTGAATTTGGCCATAAAATAAATAGACAACTAAACAAAGTAATAAAAGCATTTTTATTCTATGTCACTGTGGACGCAGGAAGTGTGTCTTTATGCCTTTTTATTGGTAGTTTTTTTTTTTACAGCTGCACCAGGAAATCATAATGGAAACATTCAGATGTTTCTACTGGTCTGAACTGTGAAATTACATGATGGAAGTGAGGAAGCAAAAATGACACAGTGTGGGATTAATTAAATTAACTGTAAAATCAGGGAGCCTTTACTATTAACACACTCGTGATGATCAAAATAATGCGATTGTTCTATGAGTACACCGACCTCCATCAAACACTTCATCCATCCCATTCTACCATTCTATTAGCTCTTATCCAGCTTCATGTCACGATGGTCTTGTGAAAATGCACATTTTATCAAACAGTTTTATAACAACTTGCATTTTGAAGCGGACGAGTCAGGAAAAACACCGTGCTGAGTAAATGTTTCATGCTAGAGATTAGTGCAGACGATCGGTAATTAATGTGGATTTGTGCAAAGTGTGCAAGCTTTTTTTTATCATAATGTCTGGAATAGATGTACACGTATACATGCACATGTGTGTATATGGGTATGAATACTGTGTATATTTATATATATATATATATATAATAAAGTTATACACAGAGGCATTTATGTTATATGTATGCCTTTATGTATAACTTTATTTTTGAGTTTAAAGAGAAGGAACACAATGATGAGAAATATGCTGTCTTAGGACAGTAAATGTTGCCAAGGGAACGTGTAAGGTTGTTTTCCCGGCCACATCAACAGCCTTGTGATCCTAGCAGAAAGAGTGACAAATACCTCAGAATGGGTACAAACTGATGACCTCATCAGAAGACAGCTATCCAGCCATTTTCATTAGTTTGCCTCCATGTTACTACGATAAATCACGTGAGTAAACATTCTTCAAAGACAGATACAGGCTGAGGTTAACTGCAATATTGGCCTTTGAAGGTGTAATATTAATCTTAGTGAGTCATGCATTAAAGAAACAGTGTATATATTCACAAGGACACATTTGACCTGAAATATTTTGATATTACACTTGCTGTTAGGTTTGTAGTACACCATGAAGGGCAGTCTGCCTTTAGCACAGAGCTATTGCCTGGATTGTTAATCAATTCTGATGCAACATCTGCTACAAGTCTTCAAACGGGCATAATTTTATTTCAAAGCTCTGTCTTGCTCTCATACGTGCAGCAAAACCGACGGTGTTGATTTAATAGCAACAGTGTTTCATTTTTCAAGCACAGTTGTCATGAATGACCACTCTCATTATTCATTTTTGTCTTGCTGGGTTTGCATAGTTAGATAGAAACTCGTAAGTGAAAAGGCAAATGCATCACAAGGAGGAGACCACAAAGGTCACGTATCGTCGCAGGTCTTCAGAACGTTGCAGTGCAGAAGCAGTTGGCCGGGGAAATAGCTACAGCCAGTTGAAGCCAACCCCATCTGACTTCCACCACCCCTCCCCCAGCGTGTGTCTGTTCGGCGTGAGACAGCATGACACGTGATGGGGGCAGGCTGGTGGGCCCAGGGGCACAACGTGGGGGGTGAAGGCTCAATAGTTTCGCTGTCTTGCGGAAAAGCACCTGGGAACAAAAAGACCTACCCATCACACGATCACACCTCACTTATCATGTAACTCCAGGCCAAGTGTAAGTTGCACTAACAGGCTTATTAGACATATAACGTGTTCTAATATGTGTTCAATGAGCATGTGTCCCGACACTTATGTTTATTGCCTGGCAAAGAATGGGGAGCTTATGGACATGGAATCACAGCCTAAAGGTCAAATCCATAACCATGGACAAGTGAGGTAACAAATACCCTTATACAGTTCACTCAACCTGAATTTTGTTGGTTAAACGATTCGGCTGAGTGGATACGTAAAAATATTCTTTGGATAAAATAGAGAGCTGTGTGATAATATATTGTATGAATTTTTTTTTCTAGATAGAAGCCACAGTGACCAAGGGGAAATGAGTATAAATAAAACGTGTCTATTGAATGTTTGACCTCTGCACTTACGCAGAGCCGCCAGAAGATGGCAGAGCACGGCAGAGCAATGAAACTTTGCGAAGAGGAGAGTGAGCAGATAGCAGTTCACCGGTACGGTATGCCTATCCGTGGCTTCAGGATCCATCGTTTCCTCGTCAAACTCGCCCGAGGCCTTTTAGATGCTAAACGTTCTGAATTCATGCTTTGTTGTCACTCTCCCACAGAGAAGCAGTGCTCACTGGGAGATAACATGCGGAGAGGTGGGGGTACGGTGAGATCGGAAGCAGCAGGAAGTGAGATTTGGTGTTAGATTCAACCAAAGATGACGCTGGGGGTTAAGGTAGGCAGGAAAGGAGTACATTAGTAACCCCTCCCCCAGTTATAAAAAAAAAACTGGTGAAGCTGGGCAAGACCAAGCTGGTGTAAGGAAAGGCCTGTTTTTTGCGGAAAAGAGAACTGGCATCACTGTTAATATTACACAGCCACACTCAGCTGACGTAACTGGGGAGCAGTCTGCTGTAAATGCTGAGAGGAAATTATTCTCTTCAGTCACATGATCAGGTTCAACATTTCAGCAGTAACAATTGGATCTTGGTTGATGACATTTTGAATGGTCTGTAGCTTAAATTCCTTGTTTTGCTGATGTAAAACTTTAGAAACGACATAAAGAAAGGTTTTAAGTTTTTGCATCTTTTGAATAAATCTACCATTTTAGCATCAACTGAAATGCAGTCTTTTCTGTTGTGTTTTTAAATTTTCTGGGGGTGAGCCTATGAAAAGCCACCAGAATTTTGACATGGTGATATCTTATGTACTAGAAAATTTTGAGTGAGTCCTCATGAACCATGTGAATGTTGGAGAAAGGAAACCTACCGAAACACAGACAAACACACACCATAATCCTGGAGGTGTGAGGTAATGACACAGTCTTCTGAGTCACTGTGCTTCCTTGAGTGCTTAGGGAACAAAAATATATTTCGTTAAGATGCAATTGAATTATGTAATCACTTATGTAAGATCTTATGTGAATAAATAAATCAGGCCATTAAACAGAACTATATTTTGTAGATTCCCTTTTGTATGTGCGAGTTGTTCATCCATCCGTGCATTTGTCTTTGAACCGCTTATCTTTGCCAGGATCACAGGAACTCAGGCATGTGCATGGGGTAGGTGGGGGCTACCCTTTATGGTCTCACATTTAAAGGTGCCCTCTTTGGACAGATTTCATTTCTTGTGGGTTGCTAGGTGGGCTTCTTTCAATCGAAAACCTGGCCTCATATTAGCCTGTGCCAATGCTGTTGTGTTCGACTCTGGGTGCTTAAATTATGCTGCTCTTCACTCTGCATGTTGGCATGTTCATGTTCAAAGTTTGATTGCCTCTTTCTCACCTGAACAAAGGCTACTAATGCAGGGAAGTAATGACTTCAAGATGTTTGAAATGGCAAGAAAATCCACGCAACATGAGAACTGGAGGACAGAACTGAGACTTTATTAGGTGTGTGGGAGTTTAGCAAATTGGGGGAGAGCAATTAACACAGAAGTCATTCATGGAGGCTTCAGCAAGAGAGAAATGGAAGAAGAAAACAAGACGAGCATTAGATTGACAGATGAGGAAACAAGATCTGAGCTTTTGGGGCTGCAGGTTGGATAACAAGGTCTGGATGTGTGGTCTTGACTTTTTGGGCAAAGGGTCAAATAAAAATGATTTTTATATAACAGGAAATGGCCTACAGGTGAATGGCTGGGCTTGTCACCTAACTTGAGCCACTCTGGGATGTCCCTCTTGTGGACTGATCCACATGGTCAGACCTTGACTTAAAGAGGAATGCCAGGACATGTTGCAGTCATGGCCAGGTGGGAAGAGGAGCTATTTTTTGGTACAAACAGAACTGGTGACTGTGAAGGACAGATCTCATTACAACAGTGATGTTTTCTGATTAAAAGAAAAGTTCTGCAAGCGAGCCGTAACAGCTCTCTCCACTTGGCTGTCAGTCAGGTCGTGAACGAAACACACCCACTCACATTCAACTTTCTATTTTTGTCATCCCGATTACAGACTGGAGCATAGCTGGCTCTCAGGTTGGTTTGTGGGTAGATGGATTGACAATTTACCTCAATTTTCTTTTTCTGCAGGCTGACCCTACAACCTCTGAGTGGACATTTCTTCATATATCCCAGGCATCATTGAGCTTAAGGGTGATGGTCTATTGATTATCATGAAATACTTAGATTCATTTGAATGTAAAATTAAAGTTTTGAGGGTCAGAGCCATTAAGACGATGCACATTCTACAGAAGAAAATATTGGGCAAACAAAAGTAGTGTGATGAATACCATTTTAAACCGGTAGCATTGTAGACATTTTCAGGCATCGTCGATAAATATGGCATGTTATTTTGGCAGCAGCGAAATGAAGGTAGAACTGTAAGTGCATCTGGAGGTTGTAATAGCACAAATACTTATTTTCATTTATTTCTTTATAATATGATAAACAATAATTAGTATTATAACAACTGGATGGTACAGTGGTTCTCACCTGGAGTGTTGTGGGGTCAAATCCAGTCTTTGCTCTGTTATGTGTAGAGTTTACGTTTCCCCGTGTTTTGCAGGTTTCCTCCATGTAATCCAGTTTCTTCCTGCAGTCGAAAGACATGCAAGTTAGGATAGTCGGGTTCCCTGAATTACCCATAGTGCGTGTGTAAGTGTGGCCTCCTGTCCAGGGTATACCCCAGCTTTGTGCCCTTTGCTGCCTGGGATAGGCTCCAGGCCCGTCTGTGACCCTGACCAGGATAAACGGTTTGAAGATGGATTGATTATAATAACTGCTTCTATAGTCCCCCCTACCCCAACTAGTATATAAGTGGATAGTAGATTGATGTATGAATAATTGATTGCATTATTTCATATTTGTCCAAAACATAACATTAAATAAATGTCAAGTAATGTGTAATGTCCAGGATGTTTCCCACCCATCAATCATCCAAGCACTTATCCTAGACTGGGTCATGGGGGCCTGAAATGCCCGTCCATTGCAGGGCACACGTACACAACAGGTAACTTTGAGATGCAAGAGTGCTAATAACGGAACCATCGCGTTATTTACCGATAAAATCACAGTGTCATAATTATTTTAAATATACGTTACGTCACTAATTATGCTATGAAGTTAGGTTCTATATGTCGTAATAATATGCGTTATGACTGTGTTTGGCAACATGTTTCAATTTTTCACGCCTTTCCTCGCTCTTCTGGATTCATGTGCTGGGCGAAAGCGTTATCAAAACACAGCAAATTACCATCAGCAGCAGTTTGCTATAGAATAAACCATTTCTGAACTCAAAAATGTAGACCAAAAACACCCTTCAGTCGTGCTTTTTATATGCTTGGGAATATAATACTACAGACGCGATAATTAGCTTTCTTGATGTCTCGTATGTTTGGAAAGCGGGAAAAAATGGAGCACTACTCCATAGACGTGACAGGATTATATTAATTTACGAATGTTTGTTGGGTGAGGTGGTCAGTTTTTGGAAAATATCGATATATATATGTATATAATCTTTTAATCATTGTCGGCTGAGTTCAGGCTCGGTACATCACGTCTCATTAACCCAATTAATTCTTAATTGCTTAATTCGTAATTGCTTAATTAATTCTTAATAGTTTAAGTCTTTCCTATCGAGATTTTTTAAATGTGTCGAGGCAAGTTTTCCCACATAGTTAGTAATAATGGTAATATGCTGCCGATATGGTAGGAGGTGCAAGCTTTCTCACTAATCTATTTTTTTTTATTATTTTTTTTAAAGTGCGTTTTAAAACGTTAGAACGCAAACTTTGCCTTTTTTTATTTTTAGAAAGGCGCTAAAGATCAGTTCGGATAATCGTGTTTTGTGTATGTTTGGCTTTGATTTTCTTTTCAACGTTCGACTGGGATACCATATTTACTGTTTACTTTATTCTCCTGTCATATGATGAAGTGAATGATAGCCAAACACTTAAACTAGAGTAGTTTCGGTTTAAAGTAAAAGTGTAAGCCTATTAATCAACTTATTTGAACACAGGAAATGCATCTGTTGGTTGTTTACGAGAAGTAAATCTAGTGCTCAGTAATGTGGAGAACCGTTTGAAGATGTGCTTGTAAATTACACTCGTTAGAGTTTCATTTCTGAGCTCTGTAGGTTTGAATGCAAATGTGGAAATTGTGTACTTAAAACTGTTTTGAGAATTCTTGGATATCAGTGTTATTTTGCCCTAGATACTACAAATCAGTAACATTGTTAGTGTTTCACTGTTGGTTTGCCTTCTGTTTAAGAATCTAACAGTACTGTGGGTTGCAGGGCAAATCAGATGACCTGGCATTGGTTTGTCTCTTTCCCGTCTATGTCATTTAAGCCTGACAGTGATGGCTTCATGAGGTATTCAAGCCCTTGTTGACCCTCAGTGAATCTGTTCTATTCCTAGCATCAGTCCTGACTTCTCTTCTATTTAGCTTTTCCACTGGCTTGTTGACCCCATGTTCTTCCCATGAACCGAAAATCACATCTCTGATTAGTAGATTATTTTGGGTCTTTCCTCTGTGTTAAGATAAATTAAGTATCATAAGTACTAGAGCGGGGGCATTCAAATCTTCCTGTTCTCTCTGATTGGGATTCAGGTTTAACTATAGGATATATTAAACCTGCTTTCTAGAATAATCCCTAGGTGAAAATCTCACAAGCACACACCCTTGCCACAGCTGGAATGGAACCCACAACCACAGAGGTGTGAGGCCACACTACTACCCACTTAAACACCACACCACATAGATATTGGCTTTAAAAAGGTAAACCTTAGAAAAATGTTACTAGTGGCTGGTTAAGGGTGTTGACAGAGCAATTCACTGTTTTTCTGTCATATTTTCACAGACAATGTAGTACAATAAGTGAAATATCTTTAATGTTTAAACCTAGAAGTATAACATAAAACATGCCAGTTTTTATTCATATATGAATATGACTTGAACACATGTCAGCAGCATATACAAAAGGATATGCAATTTTAATAACAACCATTCTTAGAAAGAAACAAAGGAATTTTCAGTAGTGCTTTGTCTACAAATGAAATTAACCCTGAAAGAGCATTGCAAGGTTTCTATTACCAGTAAGCTCACGACACTTGAAATAGCTTGACATAGCCTACCTAACAGACCTTTTTACTGTACGCTTTTCAATCTGTCCTTAGTGACTACACAGGCCTCCAACCAGACCACTGTTGCTATAGAAACAAGGCCACTTCATGCCAGATTATGAGGCGTTACCGTATTGTACTGGCTTTTAAAAGGATGTGTACATTTTTTCATTAAGATCCACACCAAATCCCAGCTTCAGTATCAATACAGAATAAGGTTTGTACTATTAAAGCACAATGAGTTTTAGCCCCAAGGTGATCCAGTTATGCCATTGTTTTAAATTTTGCTAATTTGCACAGTGAAATTTTTTTCCCTCTTTACAGTTTCTGCATGTTTGATATGCTACAGAGGATTGTAGGAGACCACTTAAAAATCAAGATTTTATTTAGTGTATGGTTTTAAGTCAAGAAGGTTCATGCTGATCTTATTTTTCATGAAAGGAAACCTGATAATCCCACATTTTCTGCCCAGAAATGTAACTGTATGTCTGTTTTTTTAACATTGTAAATTCAAGTGGACAAGGAGGGGCTGGCATCCTGTTCCAGGGTGTCTCCTGCCTTGAACACTCTAGTTCCTGGGATAAGTTCCAGGCTCACCATGACTCTCTACTGCATAGATGCCCTTGGAAAATGGATGAATGAATGGAAATTCTAGCTGAATTATGTGTATATTATATGTTGTATTTTATATTTGTAGCACAAAAAATATCAGAGAAATTCCTTCTTATTAAGGAGTTTAATAACATGCCATTGTTGATGCCTGCAAGTCGATTTAGCAGCTTCAGATAAAAATGTCTGCCGGACAATCTATTATCAACAGCACTGAGCCATTATGAGCTGTGCACTGTTTGTACCTCAAACAAGCGCACACAGGCAGTGATGATGTCATCTATGTTGGGGCCTCACTGCTGGGATCAGGCATGACTGTGATTAGCTGGAGACAGGCATCTCCTTTGCAGCCATAGCAGCTTGTTTTACCTTCGCGAGGCCGACAGCAGGCCGGGTCCTCATTTAGAGCAGTGTCGCAGACTGCGATTTAGTGGTAATTTACTTACTGAACAAAATGTAATGCAGAGAAAATCCTGCTACTGCATGCGATGCGGTGAGCCTGGTTTTATGACTGAATTTACTACATCCGACTGCTCTTATTGTCCTTTATTTAGATTAATTGAATATGTCTGGTTTCTTCCCACAGTGCAAAGACAGGCAGTTAGGTGATGTGGCATCTCTAAATTTCCCATGATGTGTGATTGAGTGCATGTCCGTACCCTGCAACGGACTCCTGCCTTATGATCTATGCTTCCTAGGATTCGTTCAGGTAACCCTTCCAAGGCCTTTAATGGAATAAGCAATTGGAAGGTAGATGGATGGATGGATGGATGGATGGATGGATGGATGAATGATGTACTTGAAACTTAACTGAAAATGGAAGGGAAGTTTATGTAACAGGCTACCTGGACCAGATGAAAGGCATCGCCAGATATCTTACTGAAATTCGGTGGTGGGTCTTGTGTGCCCCTCAATTTATTCTGTAGAAGCTAATCTGCTTAGCTCTTCTTAAAACTGGGTGAGGCAAATGTCTTAATGGTTTGACACACAAGAATGAGTAGTGTTTCAAGTCATGTACCCATACAGTAGTTTGTTGGAATACTAGACGAACACTAGCAGCCCATTTTTTGGGTGTGAGAGCTCGTGGAGTCCATCCATCCAACTTCCAGAACTGTTTATCCAGTACAGTGAGAATGCAGACTATCCAGAATGTATAGCAAATGAGGCAGGGGACACCTAGGACAGGATCCCAGCTCATCACAACAAAGACAAACCTCTTCTTTGCTTCTCCAGTTGTTGCATCTGATAATACACTTTCTGACAATGTATTGTTTACTGAAGATACTGTGATGTAATTCTTTCATTGGAGCACTTCTCTCTGTGATGGGGGGATTTTTAACTTATTGATTAGGGTGCAAGCCAAGAAATAATTTTAATTGGCTGTAATTAAAATTATGACTGTAATTGTTTGGAATGGCAGTGCAGAGGCCTGGCAAGTTATCACAGTGTGTAGGTAGTGGCCAGTCCTTAACTTGGAGTGTGGGGGGGGGGGGGGTTTTGCTTTTACAGTGCATAGTGCAAGGGGCGTGGCCAGACATTTCTGCTCACGTGGCAAGGGGAGTGGCCTGCTTTTTTAGACTGTAAGGCAAGCTTCCTGTTCAGATACCTCATACTGCGAGGCAAGAGGCCTGCACTTACAGCTCACACTGTGAAGACAGCAGCCACAAAGCAGCCACATCAAAGCAACCGCAAGAAAGCACTCTTCCCTGGACCATGGCTTGGAGCGAGGGGGGAAAAGGGCACTATGACGTCATCCTTCCCTTTCATCTGCTGCAACGTTTCATTTCTCTTTCCAAAGGATTATTTCAATTTTGAGGCTTTGTGGAGCCAAAAGGAAAGTTCCAGCCTAGGTCAACCCCTGTCGGGGAGCCTATTGCTGTGATCGAAAAGTGCAGTAATAGAAGAAGCTGAGTAAACATTTGAGAATTGGCTAGTGATGTTTGGTATTGAAAATGGATTCCTCTTTTGAATTTTAACACAGCATCATTCATGCCTGTGGAGGGCATGGTGGCTCAGTGGGAAGCACTCTTGCCTCTCACTTCCAGGGCTGGGGGTTTGACTCCTGTCTCTGCTTTCTGTGTGTGGAGTTTGCATGTTCTCCCTGTGTTTTGTGGGTTTCCTCCTAGTACTCCGCTTTCCTCCCACAGTCCAAAGACATGTGTTGTAGGCTATTTGGTGTATTTTAATTGTCCATAGTGTGCATGACTGTGTCTTGTAATGGGTTGGCATCCTGTCCAGGATGTTCTATGCCTTGTGTCCCAAGCCTGCTTGGGTTAGGCCCCAGGGCCCCCCCTATGTGACCCTGAATAGGATTAAGTGGTCAGGATAATGGATGGATCTATGTCTGCATGACACAACCTCTGATTTGCAGATGACTGATGAGCAGCCTTGGTGTTCACCCTTTGTGAATTCATACAATTGCACTTAGGAGAAGAAATGTAAGATTTTTATAGACATATAATAATTTCTCTATCCATCCGTATTCCAACCATATGTTCTGGACAGGATCATCAATGGGCTAACTGGTTATTCCGATCATGGTCACTCTGAACTTTCAGCAGATCCCAGGTAGTTTAAGGTATAGGGCTGAGGTCAATCCTAGATGGGATACCAGGCAACGGCAGGGCTGCTTAATTATCCGTGGCTTCTCTTTCTCGGTGGGTATTGATTATGTCTGCATTGGAGTTCATGCATGTCAAGGCATGCTGCCCTCACATTGTTGGGTCACGGTCATTGTTTGCCCTGGTCCTCGTGAGAATGGCCCTCCTTTCAGTCTCACTGCTTCACTTATTCCTGACATACCAAGCTAGCATTCCTTACTCTCAGTTTTTGTCCAAAGTGACTTATGTCCTTGTTTTTTACTAGTCCTATTCATGTTAAAGGTACAACAGCAAGCCCATCTCTCATCTTCACCAAAGAACCTTTAGTTTTTGAACCCTCAACTATGGTGGTTACCTGTTTTTTGTGTTTCTTTTTTTCATTCATGAATTAAATGGAAAAAAAATTAAAAATTCGGTATAAATGTAAATTGGGGCAGAATTTTAATAACGTTAATATTAATAGCTATCTCTATGGATGTATGCATTTTTTTCTCTCTTCCTCTTCACTCCTCCTCTCGCTCTCCCTCTGTTCTGTAGGAGCTGTTGCTGCTCTAGTTGAACCTGGCACTCCTCTCTCACCCCGCTGAGTTCAGGCATTTGCCCTGTGCTGAAGGACAGGCCGCGGTCTCAGAAAGGCGGAGGGCATCCACATCCGGTTTGTCCATAACGGCGCCTCCCAAACCACATCATCACCTTGGCTGTGTAATTTCTCACCCACCATAAAGGCAAGTCAGCAGTGTTACTGCTCAGTTACACCTCTGTCTTTTCACCTGGCTTGGCATACTATGAACATTTTTTTTTTTTTTTTTTTTTTTTCCCTCAAAAGCAGTCTGATTTTTTTGGAATTTTCTTTGGCTGCTGGTCTGTCTCCCTTACGATGTATTTTTAATCATTATTTAAATCTTTTTTTAGACTGCTACTGATTTATTTAGCAATGTATGGTTTAAATATTTTTCTGCAGTAATTCACTGCACTTTTGTTAGGGTGCATGCGCATATTTATCCGTTATTATCCTGGTAAGGGTACAGGGAGCTTGGAGCCTATGTCAGGCAAAATAGGGGGTAAGGCTGGGGAACACCCTGAATGAGACATCAGTACATTGTAGGGCACCTGCATACATACATTCATACTGTCAAGACTGGCAGACATGAGACACACATCCACACCCAGTAAAAAAGAAATTTGAGCTTTGAGCAGCTCAACCCTTTAAAGACCCAAAAGGCAGGGAGGTGCAATGAGTACACCAGAAAGGCCAGTGACACAGGGCAGGGCTCCAGCAGAAGGCAAGGCAAGGCAAGGCATGGTATGGTATGGTATGGTATGGTATGGTATGGTATGGTATGGTATGGTATGGCAGGAACAGGGTTCCAGGGGGACGCAGGCGCACAGGAACAAGGGAATCTGGAACAGGGGAAGGCTTGGCAAGGTAAGGTCTGGCTTTGGCATAAACAGGGAAAGGCTTGTCCATCCATAGGCATCAAGTACTCATAGATCAGCATGACTCTAGGCTCCATAGGCTGGATCACTCTTGGCTACCCACTGGCATAGTAATACCAGCCACTCAAACAGATAGGCATACCATGGCAGGGCCTAGGCATCTGAGGGAGCAAGGAGCCAGCTCAGAACACTACATGAAGCAGTATGATCAAGCAGAACCCACCAGGCACACCCCAGATCAAAACCCCCCAAACCAACTGGGCTGACACAGGTAAATAGGCTAGGGAAACCAGGCAACCCTGTGCTTAACAAGGCAACCAGCACTAGGTGCATAATGAGGCAATTAGCATCACCACAGCAACCAGGTGCAGCATGAGGAAACCAAGCAGGAGGGGGAGGAGTCAGGGAATGAGGGAAAGAGGGCATGACACATACACTAATTAGCCTGTATATGATTGGGAAACCTGCACAACATGGGGAGGGCATGCAAACTGAAAACATGCAATGAATAGGCAAGACTGGAACCCCCAACCTCAATAGTATGAGGCAACACTGCTACACGCTGAGCAACCGTGCTACCCTGAGACAATAGTAGATGTAGAGTTTCTCCTGAAAAATAATAAAGAAGGACTTCAGCCTGTGTTTCTTTTTATGCCTTATTTTGTCATGATGCTCCTGCCATTTAAAATAAAAACCTAGTGTATACTTTCACACAAAAGTAATCAGATTCCTAATGTTTCTGACTCAGGAGAGAATAGTGACTGTTTTAAATTTTTTTTCAATGTTTTTTGTCAGGGAGCTGAATTCTCCTCATCCTTACTGTGTATTTCTGTGTGTGTGTGTGTGTGTGTGTGTGTGTGTGTGTGTGTGTGTGTGTTGCTGGTTACCAAGGTGGAGTTAGTGGGAATTGACATTATTTTTAGATGACAAGCTGTATACGTCAGTTGCTTGGCATTACCTCCTATCCTCGCTGGGTCTTGAAACATAAGAGGGAGTGAGCCTGAAACTGGAGCATCCTTGGCTGTCCACTAAGGCGTGTTCACTGGTGGCACTGGTGGCTACTACTATGCAGTCTGCGGAATTAATCTCCCTTTCCTGAATGCAAGTTGTCTCTGTTTTATTCAACCTCATTTGGTCGCCATGGTTCTGGTAAACATGCAAAAGCCAGCAACTGACACAGCATGCCAGGGTACCGTTGTGAAGCTGCTTTTTTTTGTGACTGGAGCCAGACACCACACATCAAAACCCACCCTGGACCATCTCTTGCAAGAGCGGTCTTATTATGTTTTGAGTGTGTCAGTGGCGAGTATGCCATCGCCTCTTCAGGAAGTGTGTCTAATTCAATGGAGGGAAAACGAGGCAGACTTTCATTAGGGTCCCAGCATGTTGACAACTGGAGAGGCACTTAATTCTTCTGTTTTGTACGAGTAAACCCTTCTTAAAAGTAGGACAAATACAAACTTTGGGACTGATCCAGCAGACCCCCCCACCCTGTTGAGTATGTATATGTGTTCAATCAATCCTCTTATTAGGAAACATTTGAGTGCTGACTGAATGAAAGATTACAGCCTGTTCCTCATAACCAAATAAGGGGTATCCATCCATTTTCCAGCCCACTTGATCCTATGCAGGGTCATGGAGCCTGTCCCCAGCAGCTTAGGGGGTACCCTGTGACTCTGGTCAGGGTGCCAACCCATCACAGGACACAGTAAATCTAACTCTGGGAAAAATTAGAATTGGCAGTAAGCCTTAATTGCATGTCTTAGTGCTGCAGGAGGAAACCTGCAAAACAGAGGGAGAACATGCAAACTACACACACACACACACATACATAATGGGGCTGGGATTTGAACCCTTAGTCCTAGAGGTGTGAGGCAACACACCTAACCACTGACTGACCATGGTCCCCCTGGTAAATCTCATATGAAATCTAATTCTCATTATGTTAGATTTCTTTATGCATTTTAATGTTAAAAGGCAGTTTAATATGGACCTATGCATATCGCTAACAGTCAACTAAAAATCATAGTTAGAATCCCCCAGTTAAAGGCACAAGATAACGGAATGACATGAATGAATGGTTGGAGGTCATCACTTGTCACTGTTGCTTTAAGTCTAACCTGTCTGACGCATCCTGAAGCGGTTCCCTGTGGAGGGAGGGAAGTGTCTATCCCTGAAATATTACCCCACTTTCCAGGCCATTAAAACTTTATGTGAAACAGACACGAATGAGTTTTGATTACATCTATATGTTTAAGGCTCCAAGTTGACTAGATTAGCAGCTGATAAGGGAAGTACATTTCAGCAGGCATTTAAGTATAGCTGACAAGTACATTTCATGGTGTAGTCTTCCTTTTGATGAGTCAGTTTGTAGGGCTGATGTCTGAAGTGGAGTAATCCAATCAAATTATTCACGCTTCAGATACAGCCTATTATCATAGTTATCTAATTCCATGTCACAGAATGTCTTTTTTGATAATGAAATATTCATATGGCCATAAAAACTGGCCTCAAGCTTCAAATTGTCCTTCCAGATGATGTGTCAGCTGTATCTCACCAGGCCTTGTGGTGCTGTGTGTTTTGGAGAAGGTCCTAAACCATCTGGAAGGCAGTGCCCTCAGCAGCCTCTCAGATGCCTGCCAGGCCTGCTCCTAAAGCAGTATGAGCTGAGATCTCGTTACCTCCGTTTTGCAGCACGTGTAAAATCCAATTTCTGTCGCTCCCTTAAATGCAAACTGAGATCTACCTTTTTCTTTACTAGCCTGGGTATGGCATTTGGCTAGGCTACATGCAGGCTCTTTGCTCAGATAAGAGTGTTACTGAATCCCGTGTACATGGTCACCAACAATAGTCATACCCTGTCAGATATCTAAGCTTTAGCTTTGGTAGAGTTGGCCAACTGCATCTGTCATGGTTGTTCGTATGACAATATTTTATGACATCTGATGTGTTTTTGCTGAACAATTATCAAGATATTCTGAGCCTTTAATTATTACTCTACTTATTATTTATTGCTGTTTTTTCTAATTTTAATTTTAGTTACAAGAGTTATTTTAAAATTTAAGTAGTTATATAATGCGGCTACTTGGGTTGGGTTTTTATGGCATTCATTAACCATGAAGATAATGACGCCCTCTCCTGACATCTCTGTACTATCCCATTGTCTAATATAATGTTGAGTTCACTACCATGCTGAGTAAGAGTAAAGCTGCTTCAGCTCATGTTTTACATTTTTCTCCCACACGAAATCATCACTGATGACTCCCACTTCATCCTTTTATTCCATGTGATGAGATTTCAAAATGTTAGTGTTTCTTCTCATGTTCTCTGTTGCTCAGGTCTCAAAGTCTAACATCTAAATACAAATTGCTATCTAATTCTCCAATCTCTTCATCTGTTTTTAGAATTCAGTGTATTGTTTCAATAGCAAAAATAACAAGAAATTGCATTATGATATAAAACAAGATATTTTTATATATTGATTCCCCTTAGATAAAGCAGCGTTTATCTATAAAAGCCTAGTTATGTTTTGCAATGCAACAACAGTTTTGCTATTTGAAGAAATACAAAGGAGCGCTCTCTATTCTGTATGTTGTTCATCGTTGACTTCTCTGGCAGTCCAGGACCCAATATCTTTAGCCCAGACTCCTCCTTCCCCCATCTGCGCTGTGTATTTCAGTCTCGGAGGCTGAACGATATCATGAGCGGCAGGCTTGGTGAAGTCAGACGTTGGGCTTTAGCGGCAGGCATGACTACCACCACCCTCTCATCTCCCCTCCCTTGACTTCCCCGTTCAGCCATGAAATCAGGAGTGCAGCTATTCTGTGATAGATAGATGGATGGATGGATGATGGATGCTTTATAATCTGCAAGGGATTAACCTGACAGTGTGGCAGCTCTAGGTGTGGTGGGAGGACTGCTTGCTAAGCTCCAGCCTGATGATGTTCCCAGTCTGGAGATGGAGAGAATGTGATCATTTTGCCCAGGATTTAGATGCCTTGTCTGATTTCATGGAAATGAATGGCTGAGAAATTTTCCAGCCAAACCAGCACAGAGTTAAACTTGGCTTGGTCTCAGATGCTGTAGCTTTTGCTAGTTCTGGGAGAGTCAATTAATATTTACTTTTCCAACTCAAATCTTCATACCAACCGATTTGTCCATTTGCATTCAAGACTAGGACATACGATCCCTCTTCAAGCCATTTGTCCAAGTTAGGGTCACCTGAAGGTTAGGGTACATCTTGGACAGGATGCCAGTCTATTGTAGGGCACAGACAAGCTCACACATGACGGGCAATGTATAGATCTTAGTTTGCATAAGCACATGTATTTGGCCTGTGAGGAATGGGAACATGAGAACAATATACACAGAGAATGGAGGTGGAATTCAAACCCCAAAACCTGAAGGTATGAGGTAAGAGTGCTACTCACTGAGCCATCATACCTCCAGAAATTTGATAAAGCCTGTTGCTGTCTTGTGCCATCGTGTGATTAATGGGTGACGTTCTGCCATTGTGTGTCATGCAGTGAGTCTCCTCAGCTATGAGCAGTGGACTCCATGTGAACACGTCCCCACGGGCACCACCATGCCCTGGGACCTCCCTGCCCCGAAGTGTGGTCCCTGCCTCTCAGCCAGATGTCAGACCCCTGGCCAGTAGCTGTTCTCGTCCAGCTACCCAGGCATTGCTGAACACCAGAGCCTCCTGTGTCCTACCCAAACACCCGCTGAGAAACTCCTTGCAGAAGAACCAGCCCCTGCTTCAACAGTATCCCAGAGGTTCCAGAAATGCTTTTAATGGCACTCATTCAGCTTACAGCAGTCCCAGGGTCTCCAGGAGAGAGGCGCTGAGGTCCAAGGATACCCTGGATGTACCCCCTAACATCCGCTCCCGAACGGCTCCTCCAGACTTGAAGAATACCACAAATCAAAACTGCCAGTCAGGCCACTCTTGGCAGGGGCGTGTGAACAACACCAATCAGCAGCTGGCTTTGTCCAACATGGGGCCCTGCAAGGATGAGTTGCCATCTAGGATAAGCAGCAACAGCCTCCATCCTAGGCTGCTTGCTCAAAAGTACGCCCAGAATCGGACTGTGTGCATGGGGAACGACTGGTCTGGGAACTTCCGGGATAACGAGATGGGTACCCAGGAGGAGGTGTTCACCATCAACCCCCCTCTACAGTCACCTCTTGGTATATGTCCTCTGGAGGAAGGGCTCGGTAGCACACTGCCAAGTTGGAAGCAGCCATCGAATGTCAATATGGTGGCAGTGGCTCCATTCAGGTACAGGTCTGTGCAACTATCTGGCTTTCATTTATCATTGGCATTTTGTAGTTGAACCATTAAAACAAATCTGTATTTAAACCATTCTGCCACTGCCAGTCAAACAACAATGAACTCATGTCATTGACATGCATGTCAAGTCTTGATCAACCATGAACCCATTCTTTAAGTCACAGTTCCAGGTACAGTACAGTGTCTTATTTTATGTCCTTTGAAAGCCTCCAGGATCATTGTTAGTGGTGGGACAAATGAGGGTTTTGAAGCCTCATTTAGTGCCAGCACTGATTGGTAGTTATGGAAACTCCCAATGACTATGGGTTTTGAAACTTTATTTAGTGCCAGCATTGATTGGTTAATTCAGGAAACTCCCACCCACTACAGGTTTTGAAGCCTCATTCAGTGCCAGCATTGATTGGTTAGTTCAGGACACTCCCACCCAGCACAGGTTTTGAAGCCTCATTTGTTCTGTCATTACTCATGGTTCCGTTTTGATATTCCTGCTTTTATCCCTGTCTGCTTCTCTTTTCATTTTTCTACACTGTGTCTTCATTTCCCTTTTAGGATTGTTGCCAATAATTCTGATAAAAAGACCATCTATCTGCCAAACAGGCAGTTTCTTGCCAGCTGACTGTACAAATAATTGCACTTATTACTTCAAGAAGTGCATTTCCAGAAATTATTCAACTGATTTATAAAGGGTGCTTGTCCAGAACTTTAAGTAACCCAGTTAAAAATAAGCAAGGCACAGTGATTTCTGCTCTTCTGAGTGTTTCACAAACTTGAATATCTGAAAGACACAGTGTAGTCCTGTATTTCAGAAAAATAAAAAATCAAAATCCTTCATTAGGCATGGTAGGATTTTACTTAATCATGTCATATAGTTACTGTAATAAAATACATTTGCATTATGTATTGATAAGTAGCTAGTGACGCTTTTGATGGAGGTGGGTGATGTTTTTTTTTCTTTTAGACTGGAGATAAAGAAGCAGGACCTCGGTGAATGTTCCCCTGACTTCATGGAAGTTTACTCTGAGGACGTGGGTGAGTCATTCCACATTCCCATTATAATACAGGCCAACTGTGAGCCATTCTTTTGAGAAGCAAATTCAGAACGATGGCAAGGGTGTATGTGAACCCTCTGAATTCCTTAAATCAGTGGCTCCTCATCGGAGTTTGCGGACGTGCCAAAGGGCTGGCCAAAGTCATGGGAAAAGCCTCAGTTTAGTTACTGGTTAATAATGATATGAACAAAGAGAATGCGCTATATCGTGAGAGTACTGGGGGTAATGAATTTCCACTTTCTGATTGAAACACTCTTTGATTTTGCTTTTCTCCTTTGAAACATAGATAGATAGATAGATAGATAGATAGATAGATAGATAGATAATATTCTTTTGCACCTTATCTCATTACTACTAATAGCTAGAGGTTTCATCGTGGTGCTAAGACCCTTTATCTTTGCACAAGGAGTCTTTAGCTGTCACATTGTCTGTGAGCTAAGCCACTTTCTCCACGTGACCCCTACTGGGATAGCTTCACAAAGGCTTGAGGACTTCAAATGAATACCCCAGACCCAGTTCTTACTTCCTAGATGAAATAATATGGGAAAAGATTGGGGTTGGGGGCAGCTGAGAAACTGCTGCACGAATATTTCATTTGAGGGAGACGGCTGAGTTGACACAGCTGTTCAGGCTGCAGGTTGGCAACAACCTTTACGTATTTTGTAGGCCTCAGGCTGTTGCCTTTGAGTGACAGCAGATTATCCATTAGGTTGAGCCGCATTCAGTTCTGCATCTGCAGCATATAAGCAGTCGCAAAAAACAATTGGCATCATTTAGTCACCCCAATAATTAAACACGCATCTTGCATAATAGTTAAAAGCAGTATTTCTGATGACAGATGACCCTGACAAATTGTCTGGAGTTTCTGAATTATATCAAACCATTCCCTGAATGCTGCTAAAAGCAATATGGTAAATGAAAACAGGCCAGTTAGCTGATCTGGATTTTGGATTTCTTTTCAGTCTGTTCTTTTCTTTTGGCTCCATAAGTGTAAACTCCGGGGCTTTGAAGGTAGTTCAGTGCTGTCTGACCATATGACACGTAACTTTAAAAATGGCTGTTGATGGATGGTCTTAAAAACAAATGTTTTGTGATGTGCATGTAAAGGTTAGCAAGAGACAGACAGATAAAAAGATTTCTGTTCCCCTCCTGGCCATTTCTCCTAATTAGTCTAGTCTAGCACCTTTATTGAAGGAAATGTTATGGTAACTCAGCAGGTAGCGATGTAGATTGGCATTCTTGCCCTGTAAATCTTTGCAGCATTCATATTTTTCCACTGGCTCTTCCAATTTCATCACTCAGTGCAAAAAAGTATTCGTTAGGTGGATTTGTATCTGAATATTATGCAAGAACTCGGAAAGTGACTGGCATACCATGTCTTACTATACTTCCGTGGCATTGGCTGTGTGCTCATGTAACAC
Organism: Gymnarchus niloticus; assembly: GCA_009936485.2. NCBI lineage: Eukaryota > Metazoa > Chordata > Actinopteri > Osteoglossiformes > Gymnarchidae > Gymnarchus > Gymnarchus niloticus. The sequence goes on along the minus strand of JAACJT020023166.1, from coordinate 2,161 downwards.
TTGGTCAAGCAGGATGAACCCTTGAGAGAAAATGATCAGGGACATTTACGTGGTTGGGAATAATGCACAGGTAATATGAATGAATGCATTTGTGACCTGACTTTGCCCTGCCCTGGTGATTGACAAACTGGAATCCAAAAGCTAAAACATCCAAACAATCCAAAGCACTGGACATAACTGGATATAAACCATTTAAATTCACAAAGAATCACATGTCCAGGACTGGTTCGATCCACATTTACCGTGAAATTAAAAGTAGACATAAACAAATGGGTACAAGTGTGAATGGGAAAGTGAATCAGTAGCAGTATTTTTGTCTGATTGAGTTATTACTCTGAACCAGACTTGGTGTTACGTTATTTCTTCAGCATCCACTGCTGTTTTAGCTCATTCTTAAGCCCTAATCAGTCAAATTCTAATTTCTTTCAAATTTATGCTCTGGTGTATAAATGGCCAATGTTTGAATATCAGTGGGGAGACTGTCTGTCTCCTTTGGATTTGGTCCTGCTTATTGGCTGCCCAACGCACCGGTGAATTTATCAAGCTATCATGAATTAACGGTGGAAGCTGCACAGCTGTTTATCACATTATGGGGGCTTCTCCACCTCACAGGTGATTGTACACCACCTTCAGCGATCTGCTGCTCCCACATCATCCCTTCCCATCCTCAGGAGAGAGAACTGGCTTATCTAGGTCACCCAGCCTTCCAGCTTTGACTCCATCCCTCCAATGATCATTTCCTTTCAAAAATTGAATTAAATTGACCATCAGTCTGAAAGCATCTCTTTCGTCTTTCTCAGATCTATACAGAAGTTTTTGAGGTTCACTGGTTTGTTCAATTCCTTACAACTTCTCACTCCTGTGCAACACTGGCCTCAAAGTCTTTTCTGAAGAACTTTATGTTAAATTCAGATGGAAGTGAAACCAAAATGACTGAACACATTATCTTCTCAATAATCAATAACGTCTCAATCGTTTCAGCCAATCTTAAAGTCCTGCCAAAACAGCATTGGTGAATGAGACTAAATCGGAATTGAGGCTTGTCGCAGTGTGTCAGCGTAGCCCAAAGTCTGAACTGCTAGTGCAGAATTGGACCAGTTAGGAACATACAAATGTGACCTTCACTGACTGACCAGTCTTGTGGGCACCTTGGCCAAGAAACAGCATTTGCTCAGATGTAATTTAGTAGTCATTTAACATCATGTATTCATTTTTCTGTGGGCCTGTGGAAGAAGCAGGCTAATTAATAGACGTGAAGATAATTAATAGGTGTGACTGATGCATTGATGCACATGTGCCTGCTTATGTTAGAAATTTAATTTTGTATGCACTTTATGGAAAAAAGTATGTGGGCACTTGCCTTTGCGGCATCTCATTCCAAAACTGAGGGTATAAATAGAGCATTGGTTCTCCCTTTGCTGCTGTAATAGCCTCTGCACTTCTGGGAAGGCTTTCCATTAGATGTTGGAACGTTGTCGATGGGATGGTCTGTCATTCAGGCATGGCAGCATTAGTGAGACTGGATATTGATGTTGGGCAAATAGGTCTCTTTCTGTTTGCCTACCACATCACAACTCGACTGTTGTTGCTTCTGGGTGTTTCCACTTCACTATAATTTCAGTTACAGGTGATCAGGACAGAAATTCGACAAACTGACTTGAAAGGTGTCATCCTATGATGGTATCACATTGCAAGTCGGTAATCTTTTCAGTATCACCCATTTTGCTACTAGCGTTTGTCGCTGGAGATTACATGACTGCTTGCTTAGCTATGCACCTGTGTCAGCAATGTGTGTGGCTTCATTAGCCAATTCCACCAATTACTAGGGGTACCCTCATTCTCTTGGTTGTATAGTGTATATCCACTGTCCTAAAGTAGTTATCCTGGCCATAAGGAGCCCACGAGCCACATGTGTACTTTTGCGGCATCTCTGACATCACAAAAAAACAAAAAAATATTTGAGCAGTCAAAACGAATGAACATCTGCCCTGCACACCCCCCCCCCCCCCCCACACCCACCACCCCCCCCCCTCCTCCCCCCCCCCCCCCCCCCCCCCCCCCCCCTCCCCCCCCCCCTCCACCCTCCCCCCCCCCCCCCCCACCCCCCCCCCCCCCCCCCCCCCCCCCCCCCCCCCCCCCCCCCCCCCCCCCCCCCCCCCCC
>JAACJT020023165.1:0-25303 GCA_009936485.2 Gymnarchus niloticus | reverse complement strand
AGGGGGGGGGCGTGGGGTGGGGGTGGGGTGTGTGGGTTGGGGGAGGGGGGGGGTGGGGGGGGGGGGGGGGGGGGGGGGGGGGGGGGGGGGGGGGAGGGGGGGATAATGTGAATATGGATCTGACAGCGTAAGACATGGTGGCTTGACAAATATACAGGTGACATCCTGCTTTATGATGTTCTGAAACACTTGGTGCCACCTGCCTGTCGGAGCTGAGGTTTACGGCCACCAACAAAACCCCCGTTCCTCAGGAGTAGAAGGGGTGACCTCTCTCGGGCCCCCCCTGCAGCCTGTTGAGCCTGGTGAGCTGAGACGGGGAGGGGGGTACATCATGTCGGTAAGGCCCCTTGGGAGAAGTGGGAGGGTCCTCCTGGGGGGTATACGAGTCATAGGTCTGGGGGGCTAGGCTCTTGGTCTTGGCTTCCTGCTCTCGGCGCCGCTGTTCCTGCCTCAGCAGCTCCTGGGCCTCCAGCAGCACACGCGCGTTGAAGCCCCCACCAGCCAACATGCCCCCGCCTGACCCAGGGTGCCCGTTTCGGGGGCCCTGGTAGCTGGCATAACGCGGGTCCGACTTGGCTGAGTGGAAGCCCTCGCCGGGCGGGTACGCCTTCTCCCAGGAGTCGTGGGAAACCATGCTGGGGTTTTTACGGGGTTGTCTGGGGGGGTGTGGGGGGGTTGAGAGACAAAATAGAAATAAGTAAGAACAGCACACACACATACACACATACATGCAGAGCATTACAGGGCAGCCACGGAGTTTGAGGGGCTAGAACTAGACGTGCGGCCTAAGATGCTTCAGCAAACATGTCCAATCCTACAAGGGCAAACAGGAAGCTGTGAAGAAGTCTGAGCAGAGTCAGGTGAAGCCGGAACAATTCAGTGTGATGTAATGAAAGCTGCTGTCATATACTGTAGAAATTATAATGCATTGTGATGTGATATACTACCCCCTCACACACCAACCCACCCACCTCTGGGACCTCCTGGATACGTGAGCTCACTGGGATGCAGAGAATATATGATAACGAGCCACGTGCCTCAATCACACCTGTCTTCATTTTTTCTATAGTTATTAATACACCCACCTTTCCACTTTCTACACACAGACTGTGCACGCGACACACTAGAGTCACAACGGCAGCTGGAAAATCAAAGACATCGCAGACGTCCAACATAACCGCTGAACGAAAATAAAAATCAAAAATTAAATCTTTTACAGCATTGTTCCTGCTTCAACATTCATATTGTATAGATTTTTTTATTCCAGAACAGCTGCTATACGCGTGGTAAAATTAAGAGCTTCGTTAAATGCCAGTCACCCTTTACCTACATGAGCCTGTTTTCGTGGTGTAATATAACGCATATAACAGAGTGAGTCATCTGGGAAAAACACGACTGAGATGCGGAGATGGGGGGGAGGGGGGGCGGCGGCGGCGGCAAGGAGCTGCTGTCAGATCAACGCTGCTCTTCTCCTGTCAGAAGCGTTTTGGGCCAGCTACCAGATGGGCTTTAATGTGGAACAAAGTTTAAGACGACGTGGTGGGGTGGGCGCCGGGCCGACATGAATTCAGGCTCCGTCGGGCTTCATGCGACCCAGCGACTCGAGCGTACGTGGTAGACAGAGTGGCCCCGTCGCCAGCAGATTATTAAATGACAGCGTAGGCGTTGGCCAGGCGGGCACCGTCTTCTCTCCTCCTGAGAACATCCTCTATTTAGGAGGAGAACAGCCCTGGCTGCATGTGATCTGACTGTTGAGGAATTGCTTGAGAGGATGGTTTTTATTTGGGAGGGGCTATCCACTCAGTGACACAGATATTCATTGGCTGGGGTCAGGCCTAGGGTCTTTAGCCAGGGTTTCTTCTCTGGACATGAGTGAAGCTGAGATGCCATTTGTAGACTCTTAGCTTGAAAACCATTTACCAATCAGGTGAAGAAGTCACTTCTTCCCCACCCAGTGTTTGGGAGACAGGCAAAAGTTGCTACTGGATTTCAAATTATATGGCATTATTTATTCATAAGACGTTATTCCACTCATTTGTACATTTACACAGCAGCGGGATATTTTAGTAAACTATTTACATGAGCCGCTTTGCCAAAAGGTTAACAAAATTTCTCCTGCCATCGGTTCCACCTTAAGCAGTCCAGGACCTGTCAATGTCTTATGACGTCAGGACGACCTGGTCACACTGGTCCACCGTCTGTGCCACACGGCAGCTTGTTTCACACCCACTTCACACCTGTATGTTCCCATTTTTACCATCCATTCGGAGGGAATACTCGCTTGCCACAAGATCTGAACGCAGTCCCAGTTTTGAGTCTTTGTTCACTTCCCAAGAAATCCTTCAAACACTTCCCAACAAACATGCTTTCATTTACATATTAAAACTCCTATGATTCACTTGCCCTAAAATTAAAGATTTTACTGCACAATTTATAGAAGTGGGCTATTCAGACTAATGTTCAGCACACCAGGCCAACCATACAGAAAGGGCTCTCTTCAAAATGCCGACCCAATTCCCAGAGTTACCCTCCAAAAACACAGATAAACCATTTGTCGTGCATTTAGTGCTGCTTCCACTTATTCCCGAAGAATCTGGGCCAATAAGATTGCATGCCCCAGCTAGATTAAATTCATATGTTTTAGCCAGCCCTGTGTGGGAGAGCATAACTAAAGACTGAATAGGGAATAAAAGAGCATTAGGTGTTAAAAGTTATTTTTTATACATAACAGAATATATAAGAATATTTGAGGCACAAAGAACCCATGGTCTCTGAATTTGGGTTCCTAGACCCAGTATACATTCCAGTAGGTCCATTCATTTTCCATACTGCTTATCCAGAACAGGGTCATGGTATGCGGCCTATCGTAGAAAACTTAATGCATAATGTTACTCACAAGTGCCAAATCACCCTGCAAAAATCTGAATAATTTCACATGTCAGAGAGGTCCGGTAAACAGGAGTTTGAGTGATGGCTCTATATATTTCAACACCACATAATGAAGGGGTGGCATGGTGGCTCAGTGGTTAGCATGATCATCTTGCACCTTCAGGGTTGGGGCTTCAAATACCACCCCTGGCGCTGTGTTTGCATATTCTCCCTGTTCTTTGAGGATTTCCTCCTGCGGTCCATGTGGTGTAGGCTAGCTGGTGTGGCTAAATTGTCTGTAGTGTGTGACTGCCCTGTGATAGGTTGGCACCCCATCCAGAGTGTCCCCTGCCTTGTGCCCTAAGTGGCTGGGAATAGGCTCCAGGCCCCCCACAACCCTGAATAGGATAGCGGTCAAGAAAATGGCTGGATAATGAAGGCAGATTTTTATGATGAGCTCGATATCAGGGGAACACCACCAAAGGGAGTCAGACTCCACTGGATTATCTGTAAAAGGTGAGGGTACAGGAGGGACACAGAAAATGAGACAAAGACACAGAACGACAGACCAAGATAGAAACACAGGAAGAGAGAAGCACCTAGAGAGAAAGACAGATGGATGTAGGAGAGAAACACCTAGAGAGAGACAAGCAGGTGGTCAAAGGAGAGAAACACAGACAGATGGACACAGGAGCACAGCACCTAGACAGAGAAAGACTGACAGACCACAGAAAGAAGCACCTAGAGACAGGTAGACAGTTAAAGGAGAAAAACACCTACAGAGAGAGAGACAAATAAACACAGGAGAGAAGCACCTAGAGAAAGACAGATGGATGCAGGAGAGCAGCACCTAGTGAGAGACAGACAGGCAGACAGATGCAGGAGAGAAGTACTTAGAGAAAGACAGAAAGATGCACACTCACCGCGGCAGGGAGCTGTATTTCCTTTGGGTCTGTGCAAATGCTTCCCGCTCATCCTGCCTCTGCCGTTGCAGCTGGAGCTCCACAGAGACCGAATGGCGCCCTGTCGGAGCGTAAGACCCAGAACCGGCCTGAAAGCCGAGACAGCCCTGTTAGTCTGTGCCCAGAGAGGCACTCATGGCACAGGCCAGGAGATCATCAGAATAGCCCACCCTCCCACTAAACCACCCCAGGCCTGAACAGACATAATGGAGGTGATGGAGTGGAAAATCTAATAGATGTTAGCATAGGTCAGTACAACGTTCCAGTGGCTCTCTGTGCTGCATGTCCCAAATTCAGGGGGGATTAAGGATCTCAAATGAGGCTCTCTTATACTCTTCGGTGAGCTTCCCAATCAACCTATAACATGATGAACTGAAGAGTGTGAATACATCTAGATTATGGAAAAAAGGTAAACTTAGGCTTAACTCCATCTAGCAAAAAACAACTCCTACTTGAACGGCATCAACAAAATGGAGTGATATATATAAACAATCATTTCCGCACTTCACACATGGCTTCGGCGGCAGACAGCTATGTCTGACAGTCAGGGCAGTCCACTCCATGTGAAGGGAAGATCATGGGGAAATCAAACGACCATGAATCAAAGCCGGAGAAACCATGACATTAAACACACAGACTAGCCATCTTTAACCCCGATACAAGCAAAAAGAAAAAACAACATGAGCAATTTTTCAAAAGAAAATAAGGCAAACAAAACTGACAAAGGACATGATAATTATGGAAATCAAGCAGAGGCTTGGAAGTCCTAGTTAAGCCCAGTATTTGTACCCAGGTCAGGGAGGCACGAAAGGGCAAGTCAATTAAACTAATGAACGGTCCTGCTCCTAATCTCCTCATAAGCACAGTTTCAATCCTGTACAGATGAGAGGAGCTGGCAGGACTCTTGGTTTAACCTGCACCTTGCCATTAAAGTAATCACACATTTCTAAAGGCATTAACAGCCCAAAACAAACCCAGCATAAATTGCAGTCTTTCAGGTTAAATTTGAGTATAGTTCTGCTTAATGTTATTTAGTTCCTATAGATTAGATGCTATAAATTATATCATACAGCACATAAAAGAACAGATGATTGTTAGAAAAACAAAGTACTGTTTACCTTAGTCACATGACTGACTTCAGAGGATATGAATCAAAAGGAGAAAAAAAGCCTAAGCTATGATTAAAAGTTTCAATTACATGTGCAGAAGCCTACATTTATAACTGGGGGAAAAACCATTAGCCATTAGAAACTTAAGTTTAACTTTTTGGCAGACGCATGGCATCCCAAAATACACGTGGCTTTTGGGGAGAACGCACACCTCATCTGCAGAGCCGGAAGCGAGAAGCCCATTTTTCTTGACAGGACTCGGCAGAGGTTTATGACAAATGTGGGATATATTTAGCTCCATACTCAGGGGGTAGCTATAGAACAGACAAAGCTGACTTCTCCTCAATGCCTTATCTGTTCAAAGGGGCCACCCCATCCTTCTCCTCACAGTAGGAGCCGAGGCAAAACGCCACAGATTACAGCTGTGGAGGCTGCACATCTAGGCTGGTCATTGTGTGACCTGAGAGGGGGTTAACAGACAGGGAGACCCAGGGGGCTTTTGAGGGCTCTAGCTAAATGAAGCTTCCTGGGCTTGCTGCCTGGAACTTTGGTCCACGTGCCTCCATGCAAAGATCGAGTATTGACCACAAACAGATGAACGGTGAGCAGTCTGCAGGCACCACACCTCCGGAGCACCAGAGAAGAAACTCTCGACTCAAGGAGCAGCAGGAGGTAAAAGAGTTTTTAAAAAAAAAAAAAAAAAAAAAAAAAAAAAAAAAAAAAACTTGACCAAAATGTTTCTGGGTCAAACCTGAGTAGATGCCTCACTACTGTTCCTGTGATAAGTGAAAATGCTAACTGCTTTAATGAAAGAGGTTTTAGAACCTTATTCTGAAAGAGAAAATTCAGAGATGATCGCTGTTTAAGCCAAGTAAATATTGTAGTTCAAAGGTGACATTCCATGTTTGATGTTTGTTTTTTGTCTTGTGTGGGGAAACTGCCTGCATAGTTATGCGTTTATGTTGCGTGCCGTCTGGTCGGGGCTGAAATATAAAGCTGACGTAGAGAACACTGGCTAAATAACAGTGCCGGGTCAGGAGGCTCAATCGGGCCTTTGTTAGGGAAACAACCAGACTCAACTATAGCCATTTTGTGCTTGCTGAGGAGGCAGAAGTTGAAAAGTTTAATATTCAAAAACAATCATTGAATTATGATGCAATAGGCAAGGGTAAAGGTGTGTACTGAAGGTATAGTTCAAGACTGAACAGAAGGTCACAAAGGAAGCTGTTAGGGACGCTCACCCAGGGTGGTTCCAGGCTGTAGGTGCGCCTGCGCTCGTCACTGTCATCCTCCTGCTTGGCCTGCTGGAATTCATGCCGCAGTCGCCGTATCCGGTCATGGTTGCTAGGCGCCAGCCGGTTGCTGAGTATGAAGGGGTGGTGGAGAAACATAAGCTTGGGGTGGGGGTGGGGGACAGCTAATTCAGACGACACACAACAGCGACCCTCAGGGAAAATCTGAGGCCTGCTGTGTGAAGCACTAAGACACACAAAGCTAAACTATGTCATGAGACAGTTTTTGAGAAAATGCCTAGGATCATTACTGGGATCAGAGTTCATGGGGGGTGACCCCAAAACCCCTACTCCTAGGCTTGCTCCATGTTCTATCAATGAAAAGATTCTATTCCAAAGAATGCCACAATCCATCCATCCATCCATCCATCCATCCATCCATCCATCCATCCTCTAACCTCCCACCCTGGGCAGGATTGTGGGGGGGCCTCGAGAACAGAGCAGGGCACTCCATGGACAGCATGTGCCACATTCACAAAAAATAAAATAATGCAAAGACTTAACAAGGTGAGCAGTTATCAATACCAGTGTGAAGGTGGGTTCTCAGAATATGAAAATACATTGAGTGTCACCACATTAAGTGATTTTTAATCCTGCAGGAGCAGGTCACTCCACTTCAGCCATTTCCATATTCCTGGACCCCGTCTGCATGTGCTTCACTAATGACTTTGAGGTGGACTGTCAATAGCAGTCAATACCTTCTCTTCCGTTAAGCCCCCCCACCAACTGTCTGTCCAGTGCAATCCAGCTTCCTGGCAAATATGGTATAATGTCATCACGTTTGTTAAAGGGATTAAGGATATTTACACAAACTAAAGTGGAGGACACATTAGCAAGAAGCCAAATCTCATTTTCTCACAAATACTGAACCAGCAGAAATATAGGTATGATATTAATAGATCACCTCAGCCCTGTACACATACAGTAAGTGGTGTGGATGCATGTACTGGATGTATTAAGTTTTCTTAATTAACTTTTATTTCTCTTGTTTTAGCTGTTTTCTGGTCTCTCTAGTATAAAATGCCCTTTCAATTCACTCTACATCACTTCATTTTTTTGTCCATATATTTCAAAGGCACAACAGAAGTTCCCATTCCTGCATTTGGTCTGTTTTGTTGGTACGGTTCCTTAACCACCGTGACACCTTCTGTCTTTCAAATAATTCTAACAATCCAGGACCTCAGCTGATAGTGATTCAACATGAAAAATATTTAACAGCAGTAACCAGAGCCAGGAAAGGGCTGTTGACAGTCGGTGGTAATGAAGCCACATGATCGGCGGGACACACTGGAGAATAACCCCAGAATAGGGAATTATATTTGCCGTGCATCGTCATTCACTTGTGACAGTTGCTGATGTGTATCGGTACAAAAGGTGTTAGATTACTGCCTATGAAATGGCAAAGGGAGTGCCCATTTAACAAGGCCTCACTAGATAGGACAGGGCTATCAGATTACATACCCCCATTAGGAGCCATTGACATGGGCTGTCTGTTTTCCTAATCATCTGAGAGAGACAAAAACTCTTAACGAGCAGCTCATTTCTTACTTTGAAATTTTGTAACATATTTAATGTGGGAAAAGACAAAAAAGGGCGTTTGCGCTCTGACAGTCTTGACATCCACAAAGTATTGTCTGAATGAAGCTTCCTTTCTGACCTCTGGCTCTCTGCTCTTACAGGATGTGCCGCCTCACTGCTGCTCATATCCCTTTAGATCTTTGCCACTCTTTTTTTTTTTTTTAAGCAAATGAACCCATGAAAATGTCACTCAGACAAATTACTCCTCATTTACAATGTGCCACAGCCCATAGGGATGGACAGCCACTTTTGACAACTTAAGTTTTAAAAAATGTGAATGTTTAGGGGATCATGTGGGCTTTATAACTGCAGGTATGTTATCATAATCATATTAGTACAATTTTCATTTCATTTTTCTGTTTTGTGGCGTTGTTTTCTGGTCTTTGCCTCCAGTCACACCAAGCCTTAATAAAACAGGGATTTGACCCTGCAAAGGCAGTGGAGGTTTGAGGGTGCCATTTCCAGCTCTGCAGCCGTATTGGCTCTCGATGGTACGGGCCGTGCAATCTCCAGTCTACCGTGACGAAAAGTGTAACCCAACTATTAGCATAGACGTTATTCTGCATACAACCGGGCAGCGGAGCGGCAAAATATAATTATGAATAATTGGTGACAGCCGTTCTTGTCTGTGCTCTTCAAAAGGTCAGGCGCCGCTCTGTTGCATGCGTGCGCAGTTGGGCATCAAAGATGGTGCCTACCCATAGGGCTCCAGTTTCACATGCTTCTTGAGAACTTCTGACCCTCCACCACTCTTCAGTAGTTCAGAGATAAGGTAGAGAAACAGCGACATGAAATCCTAGAGACACGTATTTCGTCACCGAGCCTTCGTCCCAACATGGTGAGGATTACTCCACAGATTTTTTGGAGACCCGTGCCATTTCTACAAAGGTCCAAGCATCGATTCAGTGTGTCTGCGCTCTTTGCCTCTAGACGGCAAGTTCGACGTGCGCAAGCGGAGAAGCATCCATCAATAACAAAGATAGCTACTCAATGTTAATACTAGATCTTCAAGAACAAAGATCCTGGCATTGCTGATTGGGTAATGCCTATTCTGAAGCCCACATGCGACGACGAGTTCATCTCAGGTGGTTCACGTGCCACGTTCAGATATGGAGCTCAGTCTGGCTCGGCGACGGGGTTCTAAAAACCAACCCTGAAGCTCTTCCTTTTCAGCGGGTGGCATAATGCAACCATAAAAGAGGATGAGAGTCCTGAGATGATTCCATGCTGGAAACGAGATGGCAGAGACATTCAGGTCACCAGTGAATTTTTATCTGATGCCTTTTTTTTTTTTTATGTCCTTCCAATTTAGGAAATGAAATATTACAAAACACAACACGGAGAACATAAAAGTGGATTTTTAGGACACTATCGTGAGTTGTGCTGACCTTCTGGCAATAATGGTACTTTATTCATAGCTGTATTTATTCATATGCCAGATGTGACACGGCTAATACAAGGAAGGACTTGTGATTTTAAATTCTGTCTATCCATCTGCACCACCCGTCTCCACCTACCTACTTCTCCCTCTAGGGACCGCTTAGCTGCAGCAGCAGTCAGTGATCCAGTGCCAGCTTCCACTCACACGTGGCAGCTAATGTAAGAGCGACTGTCTCCCTCAGCCTGAGTTTGCAGCCGGATTACATCAGTCTCGCCAGGGAGGTGCCAAGCTGGGTGGGTGCTGACTGACAGCTACAGCTGATGGCGGGAGGATCGGCGTGCCTCTGAACACCGCAGTAACACCGGAAACACCAAAACATCTGCCCCGCATTGGCTGCTGAGGTTGGGACAGCATGTACATCTTTGGAGACGATACCGCCTCATTCCACAGTTACTGCTAAAGAAGAGTGGCATCACCCCGGTACACGCAGGAGTCTGAACAGCCACACCTGCCGTCGAAAGTAACCTGAAGCCTGCTTCTCCCTCCTGCGTATGGTTATGGCATGCATGCAAACTCACCGAGGACAGCAGCTTCACTGTCAAGGTGACGAAAAACACATACACACACACCCCACAAAGCAGCCCTGTGCTCGCTCACTCGCTCCTCCTGCTGCTGTGCCAAAGAGCTGTCAGCTTTCAAGCACAAATTAGGGGACAAGCAAGAATAAATTAGGAGCCGCGGTGAAAAAACAGCAAGCCCAGCTGTTTGGTCTCATTGACGGCATGTTCTTTGAATCTTTCCCCCTTCCTACCTTCTGAAGTGACATGTTCTTAAGTTGCTGGCTATAATGGGAATGAGCTTCAGTCCATTAAGACGTTAGCGCCTGAAACGAATTGATTCTGATCTTTTTTCTTCTTTTTTTTGATTTTCGCAGTGCCTCCATCGGTTACGGGCTAGAAATTTGGAGCCGAGAAACACATCCGTGTATGAATGGGCCTAGCACAACAGAGAAGACAAGGCTGAGGCACAACAGAGGCGGCTTCACGCATCGCAATTAAAGCCCACGGTGTAGCAAGGCATGTGACTTTTGGAGTGGTGGGGGATGGGGGGCTGCCCACGTTGTGGAGGGAGGAGGATGGACGGCTGGAGGGAGGAACCTTACAGGCAGGGGTATGCAGGAAACGGGACGCCAGGCAGGGGTATGCAGGGGACGGGACGCCAGGCAGGGGTATGCAGGGGACAGGGTGCAAGGCAGGGGACACGGGTGAGGGGGGCAAGTGGATCGCAGAGTACAAGGAAAAAAATAATCATAATCATAACTTCAGGCAATTTAGAGTCAACGTAAGAGTTTGTCTTTGGACTGCAGGAGCAAACCTGAGGACTCGGTGGAGAACTACGTAACATGGGAAGAGACATACAAAATTCACAAACCAGGGGCAGTTTATTACGAATACAGGCAGCCAGACAACTATGTCTATATATATAAACATCGGAATAGTGACAGAAGTGTAGCCAACAGCATTAATGTGTAAAAAAAAAAAAAAAATTAAAAATGACACCGCAGGGGCCCTTATAATGTACCTTAGTTGAACTAAAACAGCTGTGTAGGTGGCTGAAACTGTGCAACACAAGTCATTTTGGGAAAATGTCCAGAAAGAAGCTAAAACGGTACTGTCATAGGGCCACGGATTCAAGCCGAAGCTACAGGAGACATCGCCTGATGAGCGAGGACAGTAAACGGCAGTGTTGGAGCCACCTTTAAACCCGGAATGCTGGGGTCAGCTGACCACCAGCTCAACCACAACAGGACAGCATTAACGTCAAAGGGAACCTCAGATGAGAGAGAAGATACCGCAAGGTGCTCTATCAAGACAGCAGTCAGTTTACAGGGGAATCTTTCAGGGAATAAGTACAGCTGACTAAATTAACAAATGGGTTCAAATTTCATCGAGGGATCATCGAAGAAGCTCAGTGAGAGACTGGAAATGAGGGCTGAGCATCCTGCAATAAGAATCAGTCTAATCTGGTGACACTGTACTAGACAGGCAAATGCTAGAGGGAGGGTGGATGAAACATGGATGAATGTTTGGATGGATGATTACAGAACAGAGACTAGGGAATGCATAAATTTAAGAACAAAGGAATTTCACCTTGATCGTAACTGATAACACCACGTGTACCCAAATAGAGGTGTTATTGATTAAACAGAGTGTAAAGAATTAGGGAATTAAATAGAACTAATGACTGACCTCAGTCTTTGAATGTTCTTAATTCATGGTACCAGAATCACAGACAAGCCTTCCTGATCGTGTTTCTCTCACAATCACAATAGTTCACTTTCACAAATGATTTTAGAAAACGAAAGCAGTAGAAAAAAAAAACAGATGGGAAAGTAAGTGCAGGGATTTACTAAACAGATACAGTCCATAGTCAACCTGGTGCACAATTTCAGTCCTAACTTTGAAACTGATGTCATCCTGTAAGCTTTTCTGACTTCCAGACTGTGACTTTCAAAGCTGGTTTGGTGTGATGGAGCTCCAGGCTAAGAAGGGGATAGATCATGCATGGTAAATCACCCAGTGATGGTCACTCACAGATATGTCTCACATCTTGTAATCTACTTCATGTGTGCAACTTCCTGTGGGTCATATATGGGATATACTAGACTCCATTTGAAGCCTCTATTTGGCAATTAAAAAAAAAAAAAAAAAACAATGCAAGCAGATCCTACAAGCCAAAAACTTTAGTAACCCCAAGCTCCATCTTGGAAACTGATGGGTTTCAAAGCTTGAAATATGCTGGATATTTCATGAGATATTTTTACTTTTTAATCATCAATGCCAAACAACATTGCAGAGTTTCATAGTGCCAGCAAGACTTGATAAAGAGAACCTGGTGCCTGCCGATGAGAACCTTTTAGATGCCCAATGCAGACAATAAATGAAGACCCAAGTTTCCAAGGACAAGAACATGCGGAAGGTATAACGAGTTAAATGACTCAACTATACAGCACATATGTATGTTTAATTAACCTCAATCACTCAGTTTCAATCCCAGCATTACTGACCTCGGCAAAGTTAAAATGAAAATTAAAATGCACACGTCAGGCTGAAGCCACACTTTCTGCAGACAAAGAACCTGAAGGGAATTGCTTTGTCAACGTGTATCCACAGGAAGCTGTGTTTACAATTCAGGACAATAACACCTTTTGTGTGGCAAACTGCACAAGGTGAGTGAATGAGCCAAGGCTTCACTGATTATTCTCATCGGATAATACAATCTTGGTGGTTTTCATCTGGGGGGGGCATGAGAACTACACGCGTCCATCTCCGAGGAACATATGATGAGATTTTATTTGCCTAACTCAGGCACTTATTTGGAGCTAATGGCTACTGATTAAACATAAATGGCAGCGTGGGGGTGGAAGACTGAACGTGACAGGACGATGATCATTCATCTGAAGGATAATCTGGTCTCCGAGCATCGTGGTCTTGCAGCTTTAAAATCTGGCATTTTCCTTTGAAGGTCGTCTTTTTGTACACTTCTGTGCATCTCATGTGTTATTGAGTTCTGGGAAAGCAGCTGAGTGCCTTATTATTTTGCCATTTTACCAGGAACCAGCTGATGGTTCATGACATGTTCTCCAGGTCAATCTGCCAATGTGAGTCTGAGCTTTGGGTGTCAGGTACGTGACTTTTCTAGACCTACATTCCACTATACAGCTTATGCAAGTCACTCTGACAGCAAAGCTGTGGTAGAAGTTTCGGAAAACACACCTTTCACACTATATACTTCATAATCATTTCACTGTGTCATTTGTTATGTTTATTACTACTTACTAAATCACATTTTGCGCAAACACAGATAATTCCAAAGGGTTCACAGACTTTTCCACACCACTGCGTATGCCCCGCATGTAGGCGAATGAATGGTTATAATGTGCATAAAAGCTACCACAGGCTTCCATCACTGGGGACTCCTCTCGTACCGAGTGAGATGCTCATGGTGAGGCAAAAAACCGTCACTCACATTGACAGCGTCAACCAGGATTCCCTCGGCAGCGAGCTTGTCGGCATACGAATCATGTCCTCCTGCAAAGTGAGACCGACCTTCACCACCGCATGGTCAGGCATTCGGAGGTGCCTTATGACACTTCAGCAACACTAGTGCGAACCTCGTTTTGTGCTTATAATATCGCTACCCAGAAGGCCGAGGGGGAGGGGTTGCCAAAATCTCATTAACATAATCCAATGTATAATTGCACTGACTGGCCCACCCTCCTTATCTGGGACCATGAAAAATCAGAAGAAAAAGGACAAAACAATGATCGTTCTTTGTGGGAAGAAAGGTCAGTTAGATTTGGTAGAAGGCACATTACCCACAATGCAACACATACTGTCATGGCACAGTTTGGCACAGTGTTTCAGATGTATTACTTCTATTGTCTTGGGTTAAAACAAAGTCTGAGTTCAGCTCTCACGTTTCCAGCATCGAGTCACAACTTTTAGTGCCCTTTGGCTCCTCTGACAGGTCAGTGGAGCTCAGGCTCACCGTTTAACAAGCGTATCACGTCGTGAAACGCGACACCGTTCAGGCAGCGCAGCTACGGCACAATTGAGTGAACGTAAACTACCAACGGCTAGAGAGGTAACGTTTTAACCTGAGTTGCATGCACGTAGCGCGGTGTAGCCCGGCATCTCGTTTCTCGTTTTATGAACGATGTAAAGATTCATGACACTGAAGGGGTGGGGGAGTGATTTAATACATAAAGAAAGGCTGACATTATGCTAGGCC
This sequence comes from Gymnarchus niloticus, assembly GCA_009936485.2. Taxonomy (NCBI): domain Eukaryota; kingdom Metazoa; phylum Chordata; class Actinopteri; order Osteoglossiformes; family Gymnarchidae; genus Gymnarchus; species Gymnarchus niloticus. The sequence continues at coordinate 11,319 of JAACJT020023165.1, read as the reverse complement.
ACTCTAGTGCTTCTGACTCAATCCAGCAGGAAGCGAGCCACACGTACAATTATTTACGAGTCTGACGTGGCCTGGCACGGCAAACGGCCTGGAAGGGGACCTCAAGTCCCCTGATCATCCGCTGTAACCAGCTAACATCCAGATAAGGAACAGTGGTAGCTGGGAACATGGAATCTGGATCTAATGATGGCAACAGTCAAAGTGCCAGTATGGCAACAGTCATGTTGACATGAAATGTGCGTCTTTAAAACCCCTGAACAGACGGAATAACACAAATTATGGGGCGGGCTGCCTCTGGCTTGTTTTTATTAATTTTAACGTGTTTAAACAAGCTCTGCTATACGTGGTACCGCACTCAATGGAATGCCCAACGCCTACAATCACAGAGGGGAGGATATGAAATTCAGAGGACATAGGATAAAACCATCTTGTTATTAAACAACATATCCGTCTGAATTATTTTAAATCAAATTAACGATAGGACGCGTCCACACTCCTGCATGGGGTTAACGGTTCAAAATGTAGTTTCCATTCACTATAGAAATTCTGGTATCTTCAGGCTATAATGAAGCAGCAGCTGATGGACAGTGAGGAGGAAACATATTTAAATGAAACATTTTTGACTTGTTTTTTTTCCCTGAAGAAACCATGTGTTCGCATGCAGGATCCTGTTCTCATAAAACACCTCCAAGTGATTCTTGTGGCAGCCATAAACGACCGGTGTGACTGAATTAAGGCGCTCTCTCCCAAACCCTTCCCCTCAGATGTTAAAGTTCACGCTGATAGCAGAGTGCTGCTCAGATTTCACGAGGAGACATGCTGTGTGCTGAAGTGACCCCCTCAGGCCATGCCCTGTGTCTGTTACGACCGCATGTACCACCCCCTGCCGAGGAGGTATCCAAACCCACGGACCCCTCCACCCCCGGCCAATATAAATGGAATCCAAAGCAGTCCCAGGAGTGTGTGTGACCCCCGCCCTGACAGGACATCCCACCACCATCCTGTCATTTAACTACCATTAATGGCGTGGAGAAGGATGAGGAAGTGACCTCACAGGAAGTAGCACCACTATCAATCCTGAGCATAGCCAGGCTTACCTGACAGTTAATATGGGAGGGAAGGTTTGCGATACATGGAACTATGCACACTGCACACAACACACACACACACACACACACACACACACACACACACACACACACACACACACACACACACACACACTAATGAAAGACGACAGAAAAGTAATTTGTGTCTGCCCTGAGAATGAGGCCCACATTTCTTATACATACAAATTCCTTTTCTGGGATTACATGGGAGCGGCAGATGGCGGGGCTTCACACCTGCACTGACACGGCGTCTGATTGTGATGCATTACCTTCAGGCACGGCCAGGAACGCCAGTCCCCTGCCACCCAGAACCCCCACAATGTGCAGAGGGACCGGTCACAATGCTGAAGCCAAAACAAGCTGTGACCCTGACCAGGTTGGGGGCACACCGAGCATGATGCTCCCCCCCCGGCTCCCGTCCTGTGCCATCCCTCAAGTGGAACTGAGAAGTAATTTTTAAAAAAATAAACACAGATTGATTACTAGGATAGGACACAACTATTCCTTCAGTTTGATTCAAGGAATAAAAGGGATTTTCAGAGATAAGCAGGCGTGGAGGGAGAGACTTAAAAATTGGCATCTATACTCCTTGCAGGTGTAGATAATCTTCAGCTAACATGCATATCTTAATGACCGTTTTATCGACGCGGGCCAGAGAATGATGAAGAGACCTGTACTGCCACATTGAGAGAAAGCGTGGTCACATCTGCAGACCGAGCCTAGTTGCTGTCAGGGAGGCAGCCGACACACTGAACACTAACCGATTCCTTGTGACTCCAGGTACTTATTCGTCTCCAGCTCTGGGGTGAGAAAACACAGGATGCCGTCTGAGAGAGAAAGAGCCGCTCAAATAACTGCTCAGATGGCCTGTTTTACCACCTGAGTGACAGGAGAATTACGGCTAACACCCGTTTTAGGCATCCATACGAATCTGTTTCTGTAGGTCCCCGGGTTGGGGTGAAGGCGCTAACATCCAGCAACATGTCAGAAGGGGTGGATTGATTCCTACAAAGAGATACGTTTTGATGAAGAGTGCAGAGAGGAGCCCTGATCAAGGTTCAATGGGAAACAGCGGTCTCACCTCCCCCAGACTGTGCGCTCCTGTGTCACCCACTCGCCAGCTTCTCAGCACTGCGGGGTCACCTGACCTTTCAAAAGCGTTTCCTGAATGAGTGCAAACGATAACACCCACGAGAGGAAGTGTCCCTCCACAGCAGGAAGCTCCGAGGCAGTGGCCAGACAAAGACATCTACGTCCCTCCATTCATGTTTTTAAACCCTTTCTGTTTCTCCTTAGCCATGTTGTCCTTTGGTCTCTCTGGTTCCCCACGTTCTCCTTCAGAACGATGAAAGCCACCTTCAAAGCCCAATATTGGCTCACACAGACGTGGTCTCCCCCAAAGAGATGCCGATGTAAGGGGCTTTTAAAGAGCTCACTCTTGCCTTGGTCATCGTTTGTGACCCCACTACTCTCCCCGCAATACCCAGTTGCACTCTGAGAACAGCCCCCAGCCAGCCACATGGCCAGTGTGCTCCCGTCGGCAGCACAGCTGGCTCGTTTTCATCCCCAGCCAGCTGTTTGCCTGGCCAGCCCCAGTAACCAATAACCTGAGGAACAGAAAGCACCAGGACTGACCAGTCAGCTACAGTTAGCAGGCCCTGCTGTAGAGGGTGGAGGAAAACTTTATTAATTAACTGCATAGCCCCTGACCACTAGAGGGCGCTTCCACTAAGGTACCATGTCTGCATCAACATAAAAATACAGCAGAGTATTTGGGACAGGGGTCATCAACATTGAGGCTTCTAACAGATGTTTTAATCCAAATCGCAAAATGGTATATTTTACCGCGGACATGTAGAAATTAAAACTGTCCGATGGGGGGCTGGGAGGGGTCCACGGGCCAACTGTCTTACTGAGAGGGCAGAAGCAAACTATTTGGGGGGAAGGGGAGATCGTTTTTAGCAAAAAAAAAAAAAAAAAAAAAAAGGGAAAAAAAAACAAAACTTTTTTTCACTGACCAGAGGTGCTGATTTATGTTTCTGCCGATGGATACATAAAATGCCAGTACTCCAGAGGCAATGCCATGCTGAGAAAATGGCATAAGAAGCTAGGTGGTGAAGAGAAAATTGTGAGTGGAGGTATAGTGACATGAAAATATTCAGTGGTGCCGTTACTGCGAGCTTGCTCATCCCAGAGCTTAGCGCGGCCAGTTGTTGCATTTACACATTAATTCTAAGATTTCTCTGTGGGTGCTTGACCATCTCCATAGGTGCTCGGTGCCTATGCCACGAACACAGACAGGTTGCCAATACCTGGTTTGGAGCAAAATGTATGGTGGGAGAAGCTGAGCTAACTGGTTAACATCATTGTCTTATAATTTCTGATGAATCACTGAACTTTCTGCTGGTGATGTGTGTCTTTCTCAGAGCACAGATAGTAGAGTAAACAGACAAGGCTTACAGCATTCGAGTTCCACTTTAAAGTGCTTTGTGAGTGAGCCTCATGTTGGCCAAGCTGTGCCTTTGACAACTGAAATAAAGTGAGAAGTGAGATCTTTGGGGTCAAATTGGCAACTGTCACCTTTATCACAGAGCACCCTTGCCTTTAACAAACTCAAAATGCTTTCGAGTGATGGAGGCAATGATAAAGTAAGCAGACGACTCACAGCAGGATGAAGCCCATGCACCAACAGCTGTACACATCTGTCTCTGCGTATTAACGGGCGACTCCCCTGCGCTTCCATGCCAAATGGTGGCCATGCTTTTCCCATTTATGATTCGATAGCAAAAATGGTCACACTGACTCAAGTTATGAAACTGCAGAGAGCTACTGGGGGTTTAGGAAAAATAACCATTATTCCCCCCGCCGCGGGGCCATTAGCAGGGACAGTGATGGATGCGGCAGGAGAGCAAAGTATCACTGGCGATAATATTCTCGGGAAGCGGACAGCCGGCGCAGCGAGCCAGGCTGTGTGAGCACATGCGAGCCGTCAGCCGAGAGAGGAGTCCTCTGTACGTAGGACTGGGTGAACCCATAATGAGGTCACTGGAAACCAGTTTGAAATGGTGAGACAGATGGGAGTGCTGTCACGCCCCCCTGACCTCTGCTCTGTTGTGACAGTACGGTATGACAGTGTCACCTTGTACCAACCAGGCCCTTAACCCCATGGCAGCTTACGGTCCCTTCCCTATTGATACGGACAACGTTGGCCCACTTCTGAAAATGGTGGTCCAGTTGAACCGGACTTGTGGAAGACCAAGCGATGAGCAAACCGATGTGGAAACCTAGAACGTTAATAGATCTAGAAATAGAATAGACTAGAGCTCAGGAAACACTCAGTGAGATATTGAACACAGAACAGCTGCCTTCATACATAGTGCTCTGCACAAGACAAAATGTAGTCATTGCCACAGGAAAGCTAAATTACATTATGCTATTTAAATACAGACACTCCGTGAGAAAACGGTCAAAAAGCTTATGGGATTAAGACCATGAAGTAAAAACCAGAATGCCTTCCTGTCCAACGGAGAAGTCACACTTTGGGTCGCCATTGAGGCTCTTTTCGGCAGACCTGCACTTCCCAGACAGCACAGGCTGAGAAAAACCAGCTTGCTGGAAGGCGCTGATGCAGGTAGTTATCAGGAGCCCTGAAGCTGTGAACACCAAGTAGAGGGTGTTCTTACCTCACTGAGTCCCAGACAAGTCTTCCTATAGGATTTCTATCCTCGAGTATCCAGAATGCCGGAAAAGCCGCCCATCCCTCGGAACAATCACCCACCGTGCGGATCAACGGCCAATCACACCCCCAATCGCATCTCACCCTCCTAATCTCCTTGGCTAGAGGTCTTCAGAAGCTGCTCCTGCCATACTGCACCACCCCCCAAAACTCTGGCTAAGGGCGCTTTGGAGATGTGGACTTTGAAACGAGGCTCAGCTACAGGGCAAGACGTCAAACGAGCAGCCTTCGAAACGATGCGTGTTTGAAATGCCCTGTAAGATCCCCAAACATGCCAATTTGTTTGAAATGCCCTATCTGATCTGCAAGCAAGCTAACGTGTTTGATAAGCTTTGCACAGTCCCCAAACAAATACAAAGGTGTTTTTTTTTTTATAATACCCATTAAGTCATTATCAACACTGGTTTGGGACCAAAGAAAGGGAGATTTACAAAACACTTCTATATTGTGTTTTTTTGTATTGCAGGCAACTCCTTAATCCAGAGTCACACAAGATTTCTTAATCTAATATCACAAATACAAAATGAATTCATTTAGAGATGTCATTCCAAAACATGGAAAGTGTCAAGCGGGACCTGGCAACTGCATTCAATTCCAAATGACAAATTATTTCAATTTTAAAAGGGATAAATTTACATTTATTTTCATTATTCCTGTTGTCTCAGTCTCAGGCTAAACGTACACATAATCACTGCATCAATCATTATCATCAGTTGTAATAACAACAACTCAAAGTAGAAATGTAAAAAAAGTATTTTTTTATTTGAGCCTGCAAATGCAACCATAATCCTGGATGAAATGTATATCCCATCAGGGATGCTTGAATATTAATGTATACGGTTCACTCAAAATGGAAATCTGCTGTCTTAAATGAACACATCTAAGAAGATAAAAAAAAAAAAAATCTGCAATACTTCCAAACACACGGGCCGCATGTGCTGAATTTTCCCTGATTTAAAGTAGAAAAGCAACTTTCTTTAAATGTGCAACGAAAAAAGAAAATCCAATTTAAATAAAACATGGCTCTTTAATTCAGATTTAAAACCACTGCACCTATGCCATTCTTTTCTCTGTTATATATTGCATTATCTCTGCAATTTTAGTTTAATTATGTTTAAACTGCAGCTTGTATCTGTACCAATTGTCTTGTACTCTGCCGTACTAAAAATTATAATTCCGGCTGGATAAATTTGTCATGCAGGATGATGTAGATTATCTACGGTGTCCCTGTTTTCCATAACATTCTCATTTTTAGGATTTGAATTGCAAACTTCAATGCTGCAACAAATGAAGGTTGTGTATCCAGTGGGACCACTTTCTCAAGCTTTAATATTTAAACGAACCCAAGTGCAATGTTTGATAACAGAAGAGTTTTATAATAAAAGGGAGTTCAAAAAATCTGTCATATATAGCAGCAATGGTGATGACAAGTCCGAAATGGCACTACAGCTGTATTTACCAAATTGTTTTTTCAGGACGACATCCCTATACACCCACATTCAGGACTTCCTGTCGCAGGCCGTTGGAGATAAACTGGCAAATTACACAAGCCAGTGAAGCAAGCCAGAATGGCAGTCTCTTGATACCAGAAAATTAGCTCAGCGACAGTTTGAAGGGAGCCGCCCTGCTTCCACCCCACTGGCTGACGATCAGCCAATAGCAGCGCTCTCTCTGCAGGGGGTTCAGCTTCCACACTCTCTCCTAATGGAAAGACCATGCTGCTTTTACGGCCTGCCAGGGCTGTAACTTTCCCACCCGACAGTCTCTGGTGGGAAAAGGTGAAGCCCAGCTGTACTCTATTACCATCAGAAACTGTCTAATTAAGGCATTTCACTTCCACACACACTCAATATCCCATTGGCTTAAAATGGTCACATGACCTCCAAAGCATTGCATGCCTTTAAGGCATGACACCGTGCTGCATATGGTTCGATACACTAGACTTAAAACACACAATTTATTTAAACGTTGTTGCTAGGGGACCATGATTAAACAGGAATTACCAGTAAATGCAAGCCCACAAAAATTGATGGATATCTGTCCTTTTCTTATATAACATAAGACAGGGTTTCCCCCAAGGACCCACTGTTAAGTCACACCAAAGGTCTGCACTTCCGCTGTCACCTGAGTTGTGACAAAACGTTCTTCACACTGTCCCAGAAAGTGCCACAGTCAGGCAGCGCCCTGTCACTTCAGAGCATTGTCACTGGTTACACGCAGTGTCATCGTAGCGTCGAGGAGTGTCACGGTTTATTGAATTTCAGTAAATATTACAAAACCGGAATAACAGAGCATTCAGCAGAAAAAGCCCGCTCATTTATCTCCTCTTCTGCAGATATCTCTCCAGCGGGAGTCAGGATCCAGGATGGAATGCATTTGGTGTTTGCAGTATGCAGACCACAGCATCTGACAAACTCCCATGTTTATTCCATTATTTCTTCAATTACTAGAAGTCACACGTGGAAGACACTTGATTTTTTGTCTTGGTGAAACCTTTTCCCTTGTCAGAGACATATCCAGCCAATACCTCATTTCAGCCATAACTCACTTTAGCCTACAGTCTCCACTGTGCTGAGGGCCAAAATGTAATAAGGAAGCCCTGTTTGTCTTTCTCACCGGCCCAACAACCACACAGCCTGCAGGCCCAGCATTCCAAGGGACGATGTCGACCGCAGGCTTTTATTTTCTGTGGGACCTGACGACTCCTGTCTAATAATTTTGTGACATAAACCCTTCTTGCCTTTTATACAAGAGATGTTTGCATTTAAAGCTGAGAAAAACGGAAACGAGAAACCCTGTAGTAAAAACGGAGACGTGTCTGTGAGCTGCTAAAGGTTTACCCAGTGACTGGTTTCAAAGTAGCTCTCCAATTCAAAGGATCACATCGCCATGGGAACAGGGAAGACATTTCTTAAAATGTTGATGCTGGACTATGGGGGGGCAAACCCACACCTGAATAGACTAATGTCAAAACTGGGGGGAAAAGGGGGAATGTAAACTCTTGGTCGAAATCCACAGGAGGTTACAGTTAGAAGTATTAAGAGTCCTTTGACACATGAAAAGCATCCTCAAGCAGGCTGGGAAAGAGTAGAGTAAATCTTTCAGCTGCAGGCTTTCCATTCCTGGCTTTGATGTTACTTTCACATGTGACTCAGGCCTTGTCTATTTAGCAGGGGTTTTGGGCAGAGCATCCCCACATCAATAAACTTATAATTCCCAGTTCTCGACCTGAAAAGGGGTTCTGCTGCACAGCGGGATTAACGGAGGAGGCGCATGCAAGCAGATACCACAGTCGTTTAAAGGCAGATTCCAAACATTCCTCAGGAAAACTTGGGAAAACAGAGACGGGAGTCAGAAGAACCCCCCCCCCCCCCCCAAAAGCCATCTCATATTTGGCCCTCAGTACCCTTTTACATGCTTTCACTGATCTGTTCCAGACTTCCTTGGAAACACTTCTGGACAAAGGCAATCAGACGCATGCTGTAAGACGTGCTGGACGGAGGCGTTCAGAGGTCTTACATCACCAGCTTTTTTTAGCCCGTCTGGCTCCTCCCAGACAAGCCCTGATCTCGGAGGATACATACGGCTTGAGGGAACACCACCACCATCTCCAAAAACATGGTCCAAAACAGTTCTGATAGCGTCGCCAAGAATTCTGAGGAGGTAACGGTTTGCCAACTGACGGACAAGTGTAGAAACCGGCCGAGAGATGGTCTCTTTGAACGCTTCCGATGCCCACCAGTGAGCAGGCGGTTCTGTTTGTCTGGATTTGTTTGGGTCAAAGGTCACCGGGTCGGTGAGGGTGCTGATGGACAATGTATTGTTTATTTGGCTTTGCCTGGCTGCAGTAGACAATGCCTTAATGCATTTGGCATTGGGACAAATGACTGATAGTCCATCTCTGATGCCTTAAGAACCAGACTTTACAGCCTAAGGTCCTTGAAGAAAAGGCCTCTGAACAAAATATTTATGTCCTGATTTCTTTAAATGATAATGAAGGAAATATGTGGTGACAGTAAATAGCACAAATTACATAAAATGTTAAGCTGTACTGAATTAATGCGTGTCTCCTGAAAGTCTGCATTTTGACTGGTCAAACAGAAAGTACACAAGCCTTTGTTTCCATCACAAGATTATAAACCAAAGGACACAAAGAGCCCAGCCTTCTTCTCTACAGATACTACACTGATAAAAATGCTGTGTAAACACTGAAAGATGCTGTCAGCTTCTGCTGGTCTGTTCTTCTCATGGCTGTTCACCTCTACTAAAAGTGCTTTGGGTAAACACCATCCTTCTCCCTTGCCCCCGTTGGCCCCCAGAAAAAGATGAGGGGGAAAAAAAAAAAAAATTAAATAGAGCCACGCCCACCCTCTGGTTCAAACCAATCAGGTGTGGGCAAATAATGAGCAGATGGGATTAGAGGCCACGCCTTCCAATTGGAAAGCTCATATTTAAGTCATCAGCTGAGGTCCATGGCAAGGTATATCTCCTGCAGCTGCACCCCAGCCCAGAGCGTGGATTTATTTAATGCCTGAGCACCATCAAAATAAAAGCCCAACCCTGACTGCCGCATCCTCACAGAGTTTTAACCCTTCCACTGTGTGCTAGACTTAAACCTGGCTGAAAGATAATCCCAGTAACTCTAGGCTGGTGGTGTCCCCCCAAACCTTACGGCTCGACATGATGTTGAGCAGGCTCATTACAACCCTTTCAGGGTCTGGTGACTGAAGCACAACCTGATAAAATCAAAAGAACCAGAAGTTGACAAGAGTAAGAGCAGGACCCGGCAATATGTCCCTTTGACATTTCACACAATGCGTGTGCCCACTGGTGAATACAGTTTGCTTTTGGCCGCAAATAGCACGTGGTCCTACGCATCAGGCTTCCCGATTCAGGCTTTATGGCCCCCATGAAATCGCAAGAGAAGCTCAGAAACTGTAAAGGCATGCACCCCTGCCGATTGCTGAAGCATCCTCAGTGCTGCCTCTCTCGATATATTTACTCCTCAACTGACAGCAGCAGAAGGCAGGATATCAAAGAGGGAAGACACAGTGATGGACAGTCCTCTGCATCAAACAGTCAGCAAGACCAGCTGGTTAATGACAAGCCGTACTCACCCAGTGGAATCCAGGTCAAAAACTGCGTTCCCTGGATCAGATATACAGCTTAAAATAGAGCAGAAAATAAAAAAATTTAATTTACTATATTTACAGTAGATGAGTAAAGCACACTGGGTGGATAGGGGATAGAAGTGTTCCCACACACCCCCAGGGTTGTTGGTTTGAATCTTGCCTCTACTCTGCACATGTTCAGTTATTTTTTTTTAGTACTGTATTAATCCCAATAGGGAAATTTGTAGTTTTTGTGCTTTCCCATCATACTCTCCAGGTTGAGAACCAAGGGTCAAGTGCATAGGCAGCCAATGTCTGGCGCCCCTGGAGCAATGGAGGTTAAGGGCCTTGTTCAAGAGCCCCACACTGATACAAACACTTGCCGGCTGCAGGGCTTGAGTGTTAGCATATTAGCATTTTTTACTTGTGTTGCAGGGGTTTTCCTACACAGTACAACATACATACATGCATACAGTTAGGCTAAGTGATGCCTCAAAATTGCCTGCTGAGTATGTGCCCTCTAATGGACCAGCATCCTGTCCGTGTGCCCTTAGTTACCTGTGGTAAGTTACAGGAACCTGGCTCCATTTACTCTGAAGTCAGTGACGTGTTTAAGGCAAGCTATGTTGTAGTTTTTCTCAGTCGTCTATTTTGTTATACATACACTAAAGCATAACTTTTTTTATATTAGCATATAGCAGTTAATGTAATTTAGTCAATATGGACCCTAAGTTAGACAACACAGTAAGTGAAAGGGTCAGAATCACAATCACTTCTTGCCCATCAGGATCAAAAGCTTTATAAAAACTATATTTAGATATCCCTGTTCAGAAACACCATAATCTCAATATTACCAGACTACCAAATTGCAAATGAAGAAATTTTAAAGTAGATTTGAACCATTCAGTTAATAGCGACACATACACAGCAGACGGGTAATAACCGAAATCTTTTCTTTAACAGACACCCCGGCCAACAGCAAAATAAGGACATGAGGCTGAGAAATTATGCAGAAAAAGCTAACCTCTGATATAAAAAAAAAAATTATCTTTTTTATTCAGCTGACAATTTTCCTTACGGCCGTTTCTCTGAAGAAAAAAAACAAAAAACATAATCCCATAATAGACACATCAACTACCCTGAAGTATAATAAAATTTAAAAGGACCGAATGTGTTTCAAATAGACGAGCATTACATTTTGCAGAAGAGGGCTTTCTTTTTTCACTTTCCGGTTTCCTGTTTTTGGTTTACTTGTTCCTTTCCACTTGAATCCTGTCAAAAATGCTCCCCCCCCCCCCCCCCCCCCCCCCCCCCCCCCCCCCCCCCCACCCCCCCCCCCCCCCCCCCCCCCCCCCCCCCCCCC
>JAACJT020023164.1:0-25322 GCA_009936485.2 Gymnarchus niloticus | reverse complement strand
AATGACTGATCCTTGCAGTATGGCATTTGCCTCTCTGCTTGAATCTGTTGGTGTTGTGCAGAATGTAGTAGGGCCTAGTCACTCAGGTAACCACACTCCAGACTTGATACTCAGCCACAGTATCCCTGTGAAGCACGTTTCTAACCTCCCTCTAAATCCTGCAGTCTCAGATCACTCTCTACTAATATTTGAAGTACTACTGAGATCTGCTACTCTGCCTTTTTCCAAAGCGAGTGTTAGTTGCCATATTACTCCATCAACTGCACCTACTATCGTTAACAGGCTTCCCACGGCGTTCTCCCAGATTGGTTAACCCACAAATTAATCTGAGCTTGAACAGGTATCGATAAATGATCTCTCACTTCGTACCAGTCATGATTTGGTTGCTCCTCTTAGGAAGAAAATGCTTAAAGATAAAAAATATGCTCCTTGTAATACTGACTATACCTATGAACTTAAAAAATGCTTCAAGGAAATTGGGGCATAAATGGCGCTCATCAAACTTGGAGGTTTATAAAATTGCATGGAAAGATAATGTTTTAAAGTACAAACAAGCCCTGATCATAGCTAGATCCAGATATCTCTCCCAGCTGACAGAAAATAACAAAAGTAATACTTAGTTCCTGTTTGATTCCGTGTCTAAACTAACTAGGAATCAATCTGAGGTATACCTACAGATTCCAACCTCTCTCAAAGGCAATGACTTTTTGGCATTCTTCAATGGTAAAATAATTAACATCAGAGAGATAATTTAAAGTAGTACCACTGCCACAGATTGCTGCCAGAATCTGCTCAGTCCTGCTGTCGTGGATAGAAGTAATGCAGTAACGTTGGATTCTTTTATCTCTATAGGAGAATCTGAACTTCTGAACCTAATATCCTCCTCCAAAACAGCTACCTGCATGTTGGATCCTATTCTTCAAGGCTTGTTAGAGAGATTGCTCCATCTATTAGTAGTAGCCTACTAAACTTGTTTAACTCTTCACTAAGTTTTGGATATGTAACAAAATCACTAAAAGTAGCTGTTGCCAAACCTGCTCTTAAGAAACCTAAGCTTGATCCCAGTGACTTAGCAAACTATAGGCCTATTTCAAGCCTTCCCTTTTTCTCTAAAATCTTTGAGAAAATCATAGCAAAACAATTGTACTCCTTCCTACAGAGAAATGGCATAAATGAAGACTGACTATATTCTCTAGTTGGTATTACAGGGCAAGCCCTGTCCTGGCTATGGTCCTATCTCACTCACCACAACCAGTTTATACATATCAACAATGAATTCTCTGATTATACGAGAGTTAGATATGGTGTTCCCCAAGGATCTGTACTGGGCCTGCTGCTGTTCACCCTGTCTATGCTGCCACTTAGTGACATAATTAGACAATCTGGTATTGATTTCCACTCCTATGCTGATAACACACAACTATACATATTAGTTAAACCTGGTGAATTGTCACCATTGTCAAAGACTGAAGATTGTTTATTAGATATTAGGAGCTGGATGGCCAGAATTTTTTACTCCTAAATCAAGATAAAACAGAAGTAATGCTGCTTGGTCCTAGAGTGCTTCAAAAGCAGATTGATGCAAAATTTTAAAATGCTCACTTAAACCAAGCACATTGGTTAGAAATCTTAGTGTCTTAGTTGACACAGACCTGCCCTTTGATGCTCACATTAGGAATATTATAGAAGAGCTTTTTTTCCATCTGAGGAATATAGCCAAGGTTTGGAAAATGTTATCCTTCAATGATGCTGAGAAGCTAACTCGTGTTTTTATTAGTTCTAGATTAGATTATTGTAATGTTCTGTTTTCTGGATGTAACTATGGGTTGTTACACAGACTCCAGCTGGTGCAACATGCTGCAGCAAGAGTGCTAACTGGAACTCAGAAGATCGATCACATTAGTCCTGTATTGTCATCGTTACATTGGTTCCCTGTTAAGTCTCACACTGACTTTAAAGTATTGTGATGACATGAGCCGGGGTACGCCCCAGTATGCAATGGGGTCGTTGCATGTACTTGTTTTTCTACGTGTTTACATGTCTTGTAAGTAGCGTTATGCATTGTTGTCCCATATTGTCATGTGTTGTAATAGTGTTGCAGATATTGTGTAGTTGTGTATACACTGTGTATGTAATGTTACCGTGTATGTGTCGGGTTGTACCATGTTCTGTTCTTGGTTGGGTTGGTGAATAATACAGCCTCCTTTTGTGAGCACTGTGTCCAAGCCTCTGAGTATATCATGGAATGTAGAAATGCTACATTGGTGTCAGAAGTCGGATTGGAGCTCGAGGAGCTGATTCGCCATATTGAAAGACTTTGGGGGCGACAGCCCCGAAGAGATCCATTGATTTCTCTAGATACCAAAAGAAATGCCTCAGAGCGACCTGACGGCAGGAGCACTCCTCACGCACACACAGCCAAACAGCGGAGATGCCAGGGCGGGTGACAATGAGGAGCAGTGACAGAAGAACTCTCCTCAAACTACCCCACTATAGCGGTGAAGAACCCCTGGAGCCTTACCTGGTCCAGGTCTGCTTTGTGGCAAGGCACAACACCTGGAGCTCCAAAGAGAGAGCCGACCACCTAGCAGTGGTGTTAGAGGGAGGAGGAGCATGACAGGCACTACTTGGTCTCTCCCCTGAAGAACAGGATGACTCTGCAGCGCTGATCACCACACTGGAGCAACGGTTTGGGCAGCAACAGTCTGCGGAAGCCATAGAGGAAAGGCTGGTGGACCGACAGCGCCGACAAGGGGAGACACTGGGTGTGCTTGCAGTGGAGCTCTGACTTTGCACGCAGTGCTGCTATCCCCAGTTTGCGCGTGCTCAGCAGGAGGAGCTGGCACTCCGCGCTTTTGTGAGGGCATTGTCCCCGGAGCAGCTACGCCAGCACGTTTGCTTACTGGCACCAGCCATGCTAGCGTATGCATTAGCAGAGGCAGAGATGGTAGAAGAAATCTTCGCTGCACCACGCTGCTTGCTACAAAGCCGCATCTGTGCCACAGACAGCCCAAACGAGGGTGAGGGAGAGCTTGTGTGTGCTGCCAGCACAGGGCAGCGGAAGAAGAATTGCCATCAACGCCACTTGCTCTGCCATCACTGCGATGAACCAGGTCAGTTCCCCTGCAACTGTCCTGCCCCGGCTCCACGTCGTCGCTCCACTCCGCAGTCGGGAAATACCCAGTGGGTGGTGCCGTGGGGGGGGCATTACATGAGCCGCACCTCAGCAATTCCCCCACACTGACCCACCGCATGGGCTGACTTGGAGAAGACATCGGTCTTTATATTGACTGCCTGGTGGAGGACACCTTGTGCAGGGCTCTAATGGACACTGTGCAACCTTTAGTCCTCCCAGGCATAAAGCAGGCAGCCCCACCTGGCTGGGAGACAACAGAGGTCCGCCTAACATCTGTGACTGGTGTCAGCACTCGCATGAGAGGGAAGAGGTGGCTGTGTGTCACTTTGGCAGGGAGAATGGTGATGCAGGACATGTGGCTCGCAGACAGCGGTGAGTCCTGCATCACTGGCCTGGATCTGCTGTCCTGTTGCGAGGCTGTCATCAATGTGTCTGGGGCAACCCCTTACCTCGGTGCAGAGGTGGTGGCTCTCTGACGGGGCAGTGCAGCCAAAATGCTGGTGCAGCAGAAGACAAGCCAGCAGGGGTCACTGGTGCGGCAAGGGAGAGGAGCTACTTCCAGCACCTAGAAGAGAGCCGACTCCACCTCAACCAGAGTTCACAGACCTCCCAGCAGTGGCACGATGGCAAAGCCATTGCCTGAAACCGTGCAGGCTGTGCACGAGTTGTGGCAGTGGAGCAACCAGGGTCTAACGGCGGAGCAGTGGAGAGAACTGAAGGCCCTTCTGGACCAAAACCAAGACCTCTTCGCTGCCAGGGATGATGAGTGCCACCCCACCTCCCTCGTAGAGCATCACATTGACATGGGGGTACCCCACCCATCCGTCTCCGACCTCACCAGCTGGTCCTGGCAAAGAGAGAAGCAGTGGAGCAGCAGATTCATGAGATGACAGCAGCGGGAGTGATTGAGCCTTCAGACAATCCATGGGCAGTGCTGGCAGTCCTTGTGAAGAAGAAGGATGACTCCTGGCCTTTCTGTGTGGACTATTGGTGTCTGAACTCTGTGACCCAGAAGGACTTGTACCTGCTGCCCCGGATTGATGATGCACTGGACTGCATTGTGGGGTCGACGTGGTTTAGCTCCTTAGACCTCTGGAGTGGATACTGGAAAGTCGAGCTTGCACCAGATGACCACCCCAAAACTGCTTTCACCATCGGTCAAGGGCTGTGGCACTTCTGGGTTTTGGCTTTTGGGCTTTGTAATGTGCCAACCACCTTCGAGAGGTTTATGAAGCGCATTCTGGCACTTGTCCCGCACAGCCAGTGTGTCGTCTACCTCAAAGATCTGCTGGTTCACGCCGGTGATTTTAACAGAGCCCTGCAGAACTCTTTAACAGTGTTCAAGGTGATCCACCAGGCAGGGCTGCGGCTCAAACCCCGGAAGTGTTCTCTCTTCCAGTGCAAGACTGAGTTCCTGGGCTATTTTGTCAGCGGAGAAAGCGTAGCCGCTGACTCCAGAAAGACTGCTGCAGTACTGGATTAACCACAGCCACATTCAGTCTCAGAGCTGTGTAGCTTCCTGGGGCTTGCTTCTTATTATCGCCATTTTGTCTGGAAATTTGCCAACATTGCCAAGCAACTTCATCAGCTCTGCAAAAGGGGGAAGAACTTTTTGTGGACTGGCGCGTGCACTGCAGCCTTTGATCAGCTCCGGACTGCACTGGTCAATGCACCAGTGCTGGCGTGCCCGGATCCACAGCTCTCCTTCATTGTGGACACCAGCAGTGGAGGGCTGGATGCGGTACTTTCCTGGGCAGGACCGCAGGGGGAGCAGGTGGTCGTGTACTATAGTTGTACACTGAGCCGGCTGGAGCGCAACTACTATGTGACCCACTGGAAGCTGCTAGCCGTAGTTCAAGCCTGCAAGCACTTCTGGCCATACCACCGTGGACGGCAGTTCCAGTTGTGGACGGACCACACATCCCTAACCTGGATGCTGGGATTCTGCAATCCAGAGGGACAGCTGGCACGCTGGTTGGAGGTTTTGGCAGAGTTCGACTTCGAAGTGCAACATCGTCTCTGGAGGCTGCATGGGAATGCTGATGCTCTCTCACGATGGCCCTGTGCAGCGGTCTACTGCCTCCATTGCTTCAGAGCAGAAGAGCATGAGCAGCACACCGTGGTGGTGGCTGCAGTCTGGACAACGGCGGATGGAGGGGATGTCCCAGACTTCAATTGCCTGCAGCTCATCGTAGAACAGCAGAACGATCTGGTGCTGACCAGGGTGCAAGAGTGGCTGCGTGTGGGGAGACGGCCAGAGTGGGGGGAGGTCTTTGCCAGAGACCAAGAGACAAAGGCACTCCACTCGCTGTGGGACAGCCTGGAGGAGCATGACGGGCTGCTGTATTGGCACTGATGATCACCGGATGGCAGGGGGAATCTCCTGAAGCTGCTGATGCCACGGAGCCTGTGATCCACAGTGCTGAGGTTAATGCACAGTTCTGTGGGGGCTTGACACTTTGGGGTGGCAAAGACGCTGGGGAAGCTGCGGGGGCGGTTCTACTGGCCTGGGTGTAGGTAGGACACAGAGCTGTATGTGCACTGCTGTGATTCCTGCTCCGCCCGGAAGGGCCCGAGTCAGCAGTCACGGGTTCCCCTACAGCTGTACCTGGTGGGTGACCCCATGGAGTGGGTGGGGGTGGAAATCCTAGGGCATTATCCCTGCAGCAACGCTGGGAACCGCTACATACTCGTGGCCATGGACTACTTCACAAAGTGGCCTGAGGCGTATGTGGTTCCCCACCAGAGTGCTGTCACCACAAGGGAGACGCTGGTGGAGAAGTTTTATTGCCGTCTTGGGGCGCCGGAGAACCTCCAGAGTTACCAGGGGAGGACTTGCAGGTGCTTGGTGAGGTGTGCAAGCAGCTGGGGGTTGTGAAGACACTCAACACCCCCTCCACCCACAAAGCAACGGACTGGTGGAGCATTTCCATCGCACCCTAGCCACACAACTGGCCATCCTTGTGTCCAAGCACCAGCACGACTTGTACCTTCCCCTGGTCTTGTGGGTATACCAAACAGCAGTGCAGGAGAGCACCAGGTGTATGCCAGTTGCCCTCATGTTCGGCCAGGAGCTTCAGACCCCAGTGGACCTGGTGTTTGGCCCGCCTCAGGGCCAGACCTTCCACCAACACTTGCCCTGGAGTACCTGTGCTGACTCCGAGAGCATGTGCAGATGGTGCATGAGCTGGTCAGGCAACACCAGGATGCAGCAACGGGTTGGCAGAAGAGGACATATGACACCCACTGCCGAGGACGAGGTTTCTCTTCTCAGGACGCAGTGTGGGTGTACTGCCCTACAGTAGTACTACTTACCTATAAGGCCTTGTATGGTTTGGCTTCAGAATACCTGTTGATATTTAGTTTCCTTACCCCCACCATTTGCTTTGCTCTCAGGGGGCAGGTTATTTATTAGTTCCAAGAGTGGAAAAAGTGATTTTGGGCTGCAAAGCATTCTTTTACAGAGCTGCACAGCTGTGGAATGGTCTTCCAACAGCAGTACGGGACTCTGGATCACTCTCTATCTTTAAGTCTAGGCTTAAAATGCCCCTTTTTAGTCTAGCTTACAGAGACCTTAGGTAGCTACTCACTCCCCAACTAAGCTATAGCCTGAGGTGTAGAGCTGAGTGGGGATCAGTGCCATTGAGTTTGGATGAACTGTTCTGTCACTCCTGCTTCACATATTCTGTGTGTTGTTGGAGTGCAGGCATTCAAGGATTCCTCATGCCTGTGTCCCCATTGACCTCTCTCTCATAGTTATGCTGCTATATATAGTTATGCCGGGGCTCTAGTTGCTTTATTGCAATTATTCTGCCACCTTAAATTGCTGCTCTGCTCATACACATTCTCTTTCCCCCGCGCCCCCCTCTTTGGTATGCTTCTTTTGGAGGTTTGGATTCAAGAGATCCCCATATCATCTGCAGGCTTACCACGCCCTCCTTCCACTTCAGCTGTCCACAGTGACTGGCTTGCTGCCTCCTAAGCCACCAAGCCTGCTCTTCAATCCTGATCACCTAACTGCATACTCAAATACCCTGCTGTCTTCCTAACTGTTATACAAAATCATTGTTTTCAATTGTACTAATGAATTTGTCCATCCCGGTGCTGGCTGGAGGAGGATGGGTTTCCCCCTTGAGTCTGGTTCTTCCCAAAGTTTCCTCCTCTCGAAGGAGTTTTTCCTTGCCACTGTCACCTTTGGCTTACTCTCTGAGGACCCAGGGCTCGGGACTATGTAAAGCACTTTGTGACAGTGCTTCTTGTTAAAGGCACTATATAAATAAAATTGAATTGAATTACTTTATCATTAAGTAATGAGAGCATGGTAATAGCATTTGGTTTTTGGCCAGTTTTTCCAAAGCTGGCCACACGTATGAGGTACTCTTAAAATGTTCTGCTTTTCATGAAGTCCATGTGAATCTTTTTTGGGTATGTAAATATTTTGTCTAAGATGTTCGGTTTTGTTCTCATTATTGGATTTTCATGCTAGTATGTAATGGTGAGTAAGGTCATGTAGTAATATGTTGAACTGACATGGACATGATTCACACCATGTCAAATTTCTCCAAAACTGGTCTAATGGACTGTCTGTCCCCCCGATTAAAAAAATAAATATAATTAAACATTAATAATGTACAATAAGCTCCAGACAACATGGGGAAACAGTTGTCACATTCACGTCTGGCTCCATTTTCCATCTGCGCCCTGATATTTTTATCAAATCATCTGTTGTCAAAGAGTATAATAATGATTCTGTGTTTGGAACAGTAGTGTTTCTTGTCTTGATGCTTTTTGCTTTCTGGTTGACTATTGACACAGCAGGA
This sequence comes from Gymnarchus niloticus, assembly GCA_009936485.2. NCBI lineage: Eukaryota > Metazoa > Chordata > Actinopteri > Osteoglossiformes > Gymnarchidae > Gymnarchus > Gymnarchus niloticus. The sequence goes on along the minus strand of JAACJT020023164.1, from coordinate 17,366 downwards.
TCATATACAGAATTCAAGTTTGATGTCTTGCTGACAGCATACTGTAGCTTTGGAAAATATTTTGTATAAGAGCTATACATTTATAAAAATCTTGTAACTCAGAACAGGTGGCAGCCACAGACACTGTTCACATAGCAAAAGCTTTAAATGTTCTTTTTTATTGTTTTTTTTAATTTATGGCACAAATTAATTGATTCCCCACATCGATATTCAACTTCAGTGGCAGTTTCTGGTATAGGCGATAAAAGGCAATTGCAAAGCCCAGCTCACCTCCACGTGAGCAACTTACAGATCACGCTCATCTTTCTTAGCTAAATTCTTCTCCTTTCTGGCTCAAGTGTTTGCTTACACAGTTAGAGGTTATATTATTTTATCTAAACTGTGAAGAAGGTACAGTGTATCACACAAGCATGAACAGGAATACATCACTGCCAGGTTTAAACTTAGAGTTAAAACTTCTATTTTGTAGAATCAACTCTGTAGTCTGTCAACAGAAGGCCACTGTTCCATCCCTAACTCCAGCTCTATTTCTGAACCTGCATAAGGTTAGCAGGCCCAGAGGATGCAGGGCAGATGGTCAGCCTTGGACCCCTGAGGTATCTTTGTGTCTTATAACTAGCATATGAGTTTTTCTTTCTGTTCTGCTCGGCGTCTATTTCCACCAGGACTCTTAATCTTGTAAAGCTTTAACTGCTGTTATGTGCGTCATTGATTCAAGTTTAGGGATTCGATTATTGCTTCACAACCAGGTTGATGTAAAAAAATTATTTTGTTGTTGAAATATATGGGCAATTCGACATGGGGGAGTTTAAATTGTATTAGGGAAGGTGATATATTAAAATAAAAACAAACTGTTAATGCAATGAAATGGGGGATTTCAATAGGGAATTCGAACCAGTTACTATTCAGTCATGAAGTACTCTGTACTTTACCATTTGTTGTGATGTCATTGAAGGATATTAGAATCTGTATGTATTATTTTTATCCATCCATCCTCCCAGTCAGAGCTGAGGATAATAAACCAACCAACATCACCCCCTCAGGCAGTGAAGCCTTCTTTCATGATGAGCATAATCTCTTCCATGTTTACTTAGACACACCCCTTAAAGTTAAGCTCCTCGCTGACGACCTGCTGCTCCCACCCTCCAGCAGTGATGTGTGCTCCACCCTGAGCAGGGTGAACGCCTGCAAGGCTACTGACATGGATGGTACCCCAGGTCATGTGTTCTGGGCCTGTGCTGAGCAGTAGGCCGGGTTATTCATTGACATTTCCACATATGTACCATGCCTATACTGAAATTCTCACATACGCTTTACTACCCTTTATACCTCATCTTGCACTTCATATTGCTAATAATTTGTTAGTTTGCAGTCTGGTTAGATACTAACAGCACTTCATTGGCTCTGTACTAGAACTCTGCACTATAGCGTTGAATCTAATCTAATCTATGCACTAACCCGTGTCTGAATTTACAATGTGCTATAGCTTGTGAACTTGTCCTGCCCACTGATGGCTAGAGGAGGATGAGCTTCCCTCAAGAGTCTGGTTCCTTCCAGGTTTATTCCCCACTATAAAGGAGATATTCCTTGCCACTGTTACCCTCAGCTCACTCTCTGGAGACTTCAGGCCGGGGGTTCTGTGAAGTGCTTTGTGACAATGGTTCTTGTTAAAAGTGCTATATACATAAAATTGAAGTGAATGTTCACCGTGGCTCCATGGGATTAGCTGTAAGTGAAGTAATTGAAATGGATGGGTATGCCTACATTTGTGATCAGATCTTTATTGTGTTCATTTGACACATTTGCAAGTGCATGCCTGTTTGTTGTTCTAAAAATGTGGTCATTACAGATATTTAAATATAAAAAGACAGGAAAGGAGGTAGCTAGCAACTTAGCAACTGTAACATTCCTCTCAATAATGCTTTGCAGTGCCAGTTATGGCACATCATTCCACATCAGCCTTGTCCAACCCTGAGAAAAGACACTCAGTGGTCAAATACCACCAAAAGAAAAAAAACTATTCGGTCTATCCATTCATCTGTCTACTCTTCTTTCACTAGATTGCATTGTCTCTGGAGAGAGGGGTGCTTGGGGGTGGATCAGAAAGATGTTCTTCCAGGTACATCCAATGATTAGCTGAATAGATTTAGGTATGTTTTACTCCTGCACTTTTCCCAAGTTATAAAGACATAAAATTGCCAACTCTTGAAAAAAAACCAGCACCACAGTTTTAGAACAGAATAGAATTCCTTTGTCAGTGTACTGGTGCTGTATAACAAATGTCTGGTACACTACCTGAGTGGGGCTCTAAGTAAATGAAATACTAAAGCAAAATATACAGTATTTTTAAACAAGGTACATGCAAAACTCACATGCATCCACGTACACATTCACACACTTGGAAATTGTGCAATGTAAGTACTTGTAAAAATATGAGTAGGTGTAAAAATATAAATTTAAACCTGCGAAGAACCTCACCAGGTCTTCAATTAATTGACCAGTGTGGTGGTAAAGATAACGCCAAAATCCACAAAAAGGGAAGGTTTTATAAAAGTTTAGCTTTCATTAAGCCACCAAAAAAACCCACGGGGGAAACCTTTGTTACCAAGCTGCCCCCTTTGCCTCCACCACCCTCCCTTCTCTTCAAGGCTACCCCATTTAAACAACAATCAATTAAAATCAATAGGGCACAGCCATCACAGAAACAGGGTGGAATAATCAGTTAGGTACAACCATTAGAAAAATAAGGGGGGACCACCCTTCAAACAAAACCATGAAAACATCTTAAATACAAATATTAACAATATCCAATTATACATCTAAATCCCTTCCAAAATCTAATCATTACAAATACCTTAAAACAACAAGGATCAATATAGAGAGGCAAGCCCTTCCTCCCATACATAGCCACTGGGATCCCAGGCTGACACTCAAACATTAAGTGGGTGAAGAGGGAGGAGTACTCTTCACATTTCCCTCCCCCTTTTGAGGCTCACCACCTGGATGGCGAGATAAATCAGCCACCGCATTGTGATCCTGCTCAATAGTGGACCTGGAACCTGTAGGGTTGTAGAGCTAGAAACCAACGGGTAATCCTAGCATTGGTGTCCTTCATCTGGCCAAGCCACATCAATGCCCAGTGGTCCATCTTCAACACAAAATCCCTGCCTAGCAGATAGAGGATTTTAAATACTAAAGCCCATTTAATTGCCAGGCACTCCAATTCTACGGCCACATACTTAGTCTATCAGGGAAATAATTTTCAGCTAATATAAGCCACTGGCTTCTGATCATTCCCCTCACCTTGGAGTAAGACTGCCCCAAGGCCAACTCCAGAAGCATCTATTTGTACAGTGAAGGGCTGTTCAAAGTTTGGACTCTGCAACACAGGCTGTGTGCAAAGCCCCCTTTAGATCATTAAGGGCCTTTTCCTGCTCCTCCCCCCATACCACCATATTCAAGCTGGCCTTCTGCATCAAGTCAGTCAGGGATGCAGCACATGTGGCAAAACCAGGTACAAACCTCTGGTACCAGCCTACAAGCCCCCAAAAGGCTCGTACCTCCTTTTTGGTCTTCGGTCTGGGGAAATTTCTCACAGCTTGGATCTTGTCCCACTGTGGTTGAATAACCCCTCTACCCAAAATATGACCCAAGTACCTCACCTCTAGCTTAGCCAACACACATTTGGTTGGATGGACTGTCAAGCCCACCTGATGGAGCCGCTGCAGTACCTCTTGCAAGTGTATCATGTGGTCTTCCCATGTTGCACTGACCACCACAATGTCATCCAGGTACACTGCTGCAAAGGCTTCAGCACCCTCCAACACACAGTCCATCAGCCTTTGGAAAGTAGCTGGCACCCCCTGGAGGCCAAACTGCATAACCCTAAAATGGAATAGCCCTTGGGGTGTTCTAAAAGCTGTATAGGGTCTATCAGCTTTAACTAGGGAAACCTGCCAATAGCCCTTGCTTAAATCTAAGGTGCTGATGTAATTATCCTTCCCTATAGACTCAATGAGATCCTCAAGCCTGGGCATAGGGTAAGCATGAAAATAAGACTGAGCACTCACCCTCCAGAAGTCAATAGAAAACCGCATGGTCCCATCTCACATTGGTACCAAGACTACCGGATTACTCCACTTGCTATGAGACCGCTCAATTACCCCAGATGCCAACATTGCCTCAATCTCCTGCTTCAGCACGGGTAGTAAGTGTTCAGGGATTTTGTACATCTTTTGCTGCATAGGAGTAGAGTCCTTCAAGGGAATAGCATGCTCCACCAAGGTAGTATACCTTGGCTTTTCTTGCACCAGACCTGTGGGAATAGGAGCCTCCACTTCCTTCTGCTGCTGTGGAGTAAGGTGTGACAGATCCAAGGCTGTTGATTGTTGGCTAGTGGGGGAAAAAAAGAAAACTGCTCAGGATGTTCTTCCTCTATGAGGGCCTGTACAAAAAGCTGCCGACTTAGCTGTTCCTCACGTGCTTTCCATTCCTTTAAATTAATATGAAACACTTGTTTTGGCTTCTTCCTCCCAGGCATGTCAAGTTCATAAGTGGCTGGGCTCATTCTATGAATCACAGTAAAAGGTCCCTACCACCGAGCCAACAATTTATTCTCAGAAGTGGGCAGCAATAGGAGGACCTTTTGTCCTGGCTTTAATCATACCAAGTTTTCTGTATGCACTGGGCCTGCCCCAAGTTCTGATGAACCAGCCCAGCCATTTCCTCCATCTCGTCCCTCATTTGAAGCACATAGGACTGTTTCTCACCTGTGGGGTCTTTGGCTTCTCCCAGGCTTTTCATAACACATCCAGTGGCCCTCTAACCTGTCTCCTATATAGAAGTTCAAATGGTGAGAATTCAGTTGAGGTCTGAGGGATCTCCCAGTATGCAAAAAGCAGATATTGGGATCGCTGGTTGCCATCTTTTCCATTAGCTGCCACAAGCTTCCTCAACATGCTTTTAAACATTTGGTTGTACCTCTCAACCAAGCCATCTATCTTGGAGTGGTATAGTGTGGTCCTGATACCGTTAATTCCTAATAATCTATAGACCTGATTCAATGTCTTTGACAGGAAAGCTGTAACCTGGTCAGTGAGCACTTCTTGAGGGATACAAGAAACAGTTCATGCTGTAACCCTACAGAGACAGAAAGCTTCTGGATACTGAGTAGCATAGTCACATGTCACCAGAATACATCTGCAGCCTGTCTGTGTCCTTTCCAAAGGACCCACAACATCCATCCCTATTCTGGTAAGTGGGACCTCTATAATGGGCAACGGTTGCAAGGGAAATGGGTTTGCCTTCCTTTTACTAGTTAAATGGCACTCAGGGCATGCCTTACAATAATCCTGGATATCCTTATACATCCCTAGCCAGTAAAACCTTGTGGCAACCCTCCCAAACATTTTATTGCTACTTAGGTGACCTGCCCAAGGCAAATTGTGACTTGGTGCCAACACCTGTTCCCTCAACACTTTAGGCACTAGTAATTGCTCTACCGCACCCTTCTCAGGTACATGATACAACAAACCTCCCTGAAGAATATAGCTCTCTCCCAACAAATTAGGCAATACTCCAGTTCGCTCAGCATAAATTGCCATGACCCTATTGAACACACCCTTCAATGTAGGGTCTTGCTTTTGTAATTTGCCCAGGTTCAGGAACTACCCCCCAGGGCTCCTGCTCTGTTTGTACTATACCCATCTCTGGCATATTCCTGGAACTGCCTACAGTTCTCTCACTCCTCTTGCCTTTTGGATTTCCTAACTTTCATATCACCCAGCTCCAAATCACACCCACTGAAGGGTAAAACACTAAGATTTTATTCACTAGGGTCTGTGACCACTTCAGGCACTTTTGCCTGAGCTCAAGTTATTACCAAGCTGCCCCCTTTGCCTCCACCACCCTCCCTTCACATCAAGGCTACCCCATTTAAACAACAATCAATTAAAATCAATAGGGCACAGCCATCACAGAAACAGGGTGGAATAATCAGTTAGGCACAACCATTAGAAAAATAAGGGGGGACAACCCTTCAAACAAAACCATGAAAACATCTTAAATACAAATATTAACAATATCCAATTATACATCTAAATCCCTCCTAAAATCTAATCATAACAAATACCTTAAAACAACAAGGATCAATATAGAGGGGCAAGCCCTTCCTCCCATACATAGACTCTGAGATCCCAGGCTGACACTCAAACATTAAGTGGGTGAAGAGGGAGGAGTACTCTTCACAAAACCATTTGAAACTATAGTGCAGATATGAACGATAGTTCCTGAATATGGAACTAGGATATACAAAATTGCACATGTGTAGTGACAATATATAATAACCTCACAGAGTAGCAATTACACAGCATAAGTAAAATGTAAATATTGCACAGGAGTTTAAAAATCAAGAAATGATTCCAAGTTAAACAGCGGTATTGCATACAGAGGTTGGTATTGCAATAGTAAAACATCACACAAAATAGGTATTGCACACAAAATAAGTATTGTTAAATGAGGATAATCTGGTTATTGTACGGTATGAGTACAGTTTAATTGTTGTTGATGGGAGATGCTCTCACAATGCAGAGTTCAGTTTAGTGATGGCTCTGGAGAAGAAATTGTTCCTTAGTCTTGAAGTGCATGCTTTTGAAGAAACTAAAGACAGTGCATTACATATACTTCACTTTCTCTTCTCTCTGTTTATTCTGTTTGTTTTTTGGTTGTGTATTTTGTCAACCCTAATTTCAAACCATTTTTTGAAAAGACTGAATGATTTCAGCCTCACAGATCTCCATGTTTTGCTGTTTATTTGTACATGTGATATCGTACACACTGGGAACATGGCCTTTTAGACGGAGTCAAAAAGGAAGATGGAGGTTGGGTTCAGAAGACATCAAAATTAGCTTTTGTTATACAGAGGCAGCCAAAAATAGGAAGGACTATCAAAAACCAAAAAAACAAAGAAACAAACAGGCAAACAAACAAGCAAAGAAAGATATGAAACTGGTCAATCATCCTTCAATAACCCAAGATCAGTGGTATTCAAGGTCTGTTTCATTTAATGTTTGTGAAGTTTTCTCAGTCTGGCTTAGCCAGTAAAACTCAGCCTATGAGTGTTCGCTCAAAGAAACCACATCCTCATCATGTTCGCTAAACCACTTCTTGAGTCATAAACAAATTAGGAGGAAGTTAGGTGTTTGTTTCACATGTTTCACAAGTTTGAGTGAGGAGGGTCGTCACCCTCGGCCTCAACTTTGCTGCTGGCAGATACAGTCACCTGGCCTTGCCCTGCTGCACACAGAGGATTCCATGTCATGGAAACTGAAACAGCATGTCACTTCATGCCCTGCAATCCATAATAAATGTAATTATAAAAATGCAACAATTGAACATAAAAATCCTTTAACATAGGGTGGTATTTCTGGAACATCAGTTTTGAGGCTTCTTGAATGATTTGCCATTCATGATTTTTTTTTTTGTTTTTTTTTATGTAATTGAACAGGTATTGCATATCATGAAAGCTAAATGGTACATCAAGAGTATGATCTATGATGACTATTTTTAAAGCGTTCGTTTGGAGAGTGATGAGGTACTGCAGCACAAAAAGTAGAGGGACAGTGGTAAATAGGTACAGGGGGATGCCAAGCCTTTCAGGAGCATGAGTCATGTGACTGCCTTTGTGTCTTCTTCTCAGTATCACAATTCATTCATGCCTGAACCAGAGCCCCCTTTTTTAGACCAGAAATTTTTTGGTACCAAGTACTTACATGTGTAACACTAGTGTTACGCCCACACCAGGTCAGCCACGCCCAACTCCTGCCCTGTCAATGTCCAGCCAGCCACGCCCCACATACTAGCTTTCCTCAACCGATACCTGAATATTGACCATGGCTGTTTACAACCAGGCCACTGGTTTAATTACCACCAGTTCCCTTGCCTTACTGTGAGGTATTGTTTTTCTGACCCTGTCTGAGTGGTCCAGTTTCATTGGTTACTTTTGTTTTGCATTACATTTTGGATTTTTTTTGCCACACTGATTGTCCTGTTCTGGATTCTGACTGTTTCCCTGTGACCATGACTGTTTTGGATGCCCGCTTTGGTTTTTGGATCTTGCCTGTTCCGGTTATGTCCATGATTAACAACCCTGACTCTGCAGCTAGATGCAGTCCATGTATTCATTCCTGCCATTTTTTACAGTGATTTCATGTTTGCTAAATAAGTCCTTCTACCATCCTGTTTCCTCCATTATCCAATGTGTCCTGAAAAGAGAATCTCCTAATAAAACTCAGATCGCTGAGCCACATGGCTCTGCTAAGAAAGTCACCCAGCAACAGCAAATCCCCCAACTTTTTCACCATTCATTTGGCACACATATTACTCATTTTATAATGCTATCCAATTTACAGAATTTCACCGTGGGAAAAAAGTTAAGAACTCAGTATTTTAGAACAGAGGCTATGAAACTCAAACTAAATAATGAATGTCATGAGATGAGAAATCCTGGATGGTGAGCATGGGGCTTAACCTTTTTGTCATATATATTCATCACATACACCATATCAGACACCAGGCATCGTTAAAGGGTAATGGATATGAATAGAGAGAAGGATCACAGACCTTTGCCCATTGTGGGTCTGCTGCTTCAGAACAATGTTTTAATGTGTTCACTGCTGTGCTTGTTCCTCGGCACCATGTGACCACTTTGGACCTGAGCCTGAACTCGACAGCTCCTATTGAAGCATATTCTCTTACCACCAGGAGAAATGTACAGTACATCCCTCCAGCTTAAGAATTTTTGAATTTCTGTTGCTTTTCCAGTTTCCTTGCCTTTAGTTATTTTTGAAAGATCCGTCAGAATTGTTTCAGAATATCTGAAATGTTACTGGAGAGGACAGGCTTATCATACATTAATCACCCTTAGAAAGATTAATATGTGAATGAGTTATTCATTTTAGAATTAAAAAGGTTGATTAATGCTTGAGTTATCCAAAGATGTTCCAAAGCCACCTGAGAAAAGTACTTCAGTAAATCAAACTATATTTCTAATTTGTCTTGTCAGTTATTGTAAGCTTTGATTGTACTGTATTTGATGGAAGATACATTATTCTACACTGTGGTAGACTTTGCATTTTGCTGTCTTGAAATTTTGGCTTGCAGATTGATCAATTCAAGATTTATGCTTTGGAGAGTAATATAGTTTTTTATAAATGCTTTTTCAAGAAGCCAAAAAACATTTCATATGGCTGTTAAGTCTGTGGCTTGTGGGTTTATGCTTTTATAAACTGTACACACCCCAGTTTGACACACACATTTACAGTGAAGTTTGCCAGTTTATATATACCTACATTACTTGAAAGTAGCAGTTGTCTTTTGCCAAAACAGTTATTCCTTGGGAGAGTTATTACCCCAATAAATAAGCTCATTTTTGGCTACCTATCTTGCTAGCTAGCAGAAAAGTTTGGAGCTAAGAGTCAACATACTTTACTCCTTGCAGTATGAACTTCATATTTCCATTAATTTTTAAGTAGAACAGTAAAAACAGCAGGTCAAGTTCTGGATGCTACAGGGTCAATGCAATATTACCAAGTGATGTTTTGTGGCTGTTGATGAGGATATTTCAGAAGATTTACAAATCTGTGTCAGACTCCATCAACTTATGTTCTGCTCTACTATTTCATTTCCCTTATGAAATGTTGCCAGTAGAAGCTCTTGTTCTTTGGTACAAGTTCCATTCTTTTTCTGCTGCATTAAAACGCTGAGGACACTTTATCGGTTATAAATGCAGGTTCATAGGAATGTTGAAGTTTTCACATATCCTAACCAGTTCTCTCTTGATAACCACTCAGAGCTGAGAATAAAAAGCCATTTATCCTATTTTTGGCTTTAAGGGCCTTGCTCAAGGACCCAACAGTGATACACAGCTCTACTAGCAAGGAGACTTGATTCATCTTCTGGTCATAGACTCCAAAACCCGCAGAACCAGATTTTGGACTCTTTCTTGGGAAACTGTCTGGATTTTTGATTTAACTTCTCATGAGATTGTTGTTGCATCTGCAATGGAGGAATGCATCACAATGATATAAACCATATAGGGCTATCAAAACTGGAGCTTTTTGGTTAAAATGTTCACCGCAGGAAAACAATCAACAGAAGAGTTACTGACCAATGGGCATAAAGCATTTAATGGCACAGAGGTATATGCAGTATATTTCAAGGTGACCTCATATATTTGAGAAATTCACTTGCTGTTGTGAAAGGTTACAATGACACTGGAAGACAAATGCGGGGTAGCAGCTAAAAAAATGACCAAGTGACCAAGGTGTTTGTTACAACCCTCTCCAAAGACCCACCCTGCTGGCTGACATGTGATTTCATTTAAATACATATGATTTCCCTTGTATTACAGGAACTAAAATGCCAAAAGTGACAACAGCACATATGCAAACCCTTGTCGCCTTGAGGACTGACACCTAAAAGATACAAGTTTGATGTCTTGCATAAAACTTGGTTTACAGTTTAAAAACTTGAAAGTGATTAACCTTTCAAGCTGTCTGTGTCCTGGCCTCTGTGAAGAGTGAGGGCACAGTGGATGTCCATCTCTGCTGACAGAGGTTAACCAAGCACAAAGTTTTGCTGGGGGATTCTACATTTTCAAACAAGCCAGTGCTCCTGTGGAAAATACATACACTGTATGGCCAAAAGTATTGGGACACCGGCCTGTGCAATATCTCATTCCAAAACCAAGGGAATAAATAAGAAGTTGGTCCTCCTTTGCCCCCACTCTTTGGGAAAGGTGATTTTAAATATCATTGGTGGGATGTGCTGCCATTCAGCCATAATGGCATAGGCTGGGTATTGATGACGGGTCATCGGATCCCTTTCTGTTTGCATGGCCTATGACATCACAACTGAACTCATGCTGTTCATAGAAGTTTCCACATCACAGTCACTTCACTTGCAGTCGACCAAGGCAGAAATTTGATACTGACTTGTCGGGAAGGTGGTATCTTGTGGAAGATCATTAATCTCTTCAGTATGACTAATTCTGCCACCAGTGTTTGTTGCTGGAGATTGCATGACTATGTGTTTAATTATACACCTGTCTCAGAAATGAGTATGGCTTAATTACCCAAGACCAAAAGTATATGAACCCCCCCCCAATTAACTGGTGTCCCAATACTTTTGCCCATATAGTGTATAATATGTTCATATTTGCCAGAATTTCCTCCTGTACATGACAAATGGGAATTTCACACCTTTACAATGGTGCATGCCAATCAATCTACCTTTCAGTCATGTCAGTTCATCTACCAACCTCAGTCTGTGCTAAAAGCAAACATTAGCTTTGTCAGGTCCCTATCTCGACCACCCACGTGAGAATGCCCTTCCTTCATTCCATCAATTCATGTGCTTCAGCACATATAAGCACAAACAGGCTGGTGAAGCACTGCAAAGTATTGTCCTGCAGTTCGAGACATACCAAGCATTTGAGTTTCCCTGTTGTTCGCCTTTTCCCGTTCCAGTGGTTTTCCTTGGCTTCCCAACCCATTCCCATCCCCTGCTCCGTCCTGTATATCCCAAGTACTCACCCTCCTGCTTCTCCTTCCCCAGGACTGACTCCACGGTTCCTCGACTCTCACTGTTCGCCTCAGACCCTGCTTCCTGTTCACCCCCTTTGGATTTCGTTCTTGGGTTCGTCGGCTTAAATAAAGGATTGTGTGCTGCGTTTGGGTCCTCCTGTCCCCTCAGTCTAGGAACGCAACAAGCTTAGTCTTATTGCCTATTCATTCCCTTATTAAGAATGTTATGGCTTACAAGATTTTAACAGTACACATTAAACAACATCTGCAAATTAAAACCTCACACCACAAGTGAATGAAACCTCACACCAATGGTCAAATGAATGTTAATTTTCATATTTACTGTCTTTTCAGCTGCAAAATTACTGTTCAGTCTCCAGGCACAACTGTATTTGATAGTTAATCTAGACCAAGAGTACGGACACAATGACTTCCCAAGACTAACTGATATGTAAGCTAAGCATTAAACTGTTTTGTTGAGTTCCTGAGTTATTCAGTCATCTGAATAACCCAGACCACCTTGATCACCCCTGACCTCCCACTTAGGAGCCACTGTAGCCTTAAGCTGGCAGTTTATCCAGCATGCAGTTTGTTTAGGCATCTAATCAGAAATTCACACCACTACACCACTAATTTTGGTGTAGACTAAAAACAATTTAGCAATTTAAAAGAAAAAGCTCTACAATTGGCCAAAACATGTTATGTAACCAGTTGTGCATGTACTCACATCTGGCCACAGTTGTGCAACCAAAATAAATATGAGAGAATGCTAGTTAAGCTCATTTGTAGATATCAGCATCTGTACAACTTATCACAAGAAGACTTTACAGATATACAAATGGTGGGCAATTCATAGCAGTGAATGATCACAAAACTTTGAGTGAAAGACCCAAAATCATGGTTCACCCCCATGTGTTTTTAAGGTGAACTACACTAGATCTTTCTAAGTAGGTAATATTTTGCCCCCGATGACGTGTTCAGCAGTGTTTTGGCTTAAGTTATTTCTGACATCGTTTCAAGTACAGGTTAAGCCTATGCATAGGTCAGACATGATCAGAGAAGGTCCTGCAGCAGGACTGTCCATTGCTGCAGGTGATGTGCTGCCATTTTGATGGTTCAAGTAGAATCACAAGCAAGCCATAGTAGCTTTGGATAAGTACTGTGAGGCTTGGGTTGTTTAGAAACTATTAAATTCATTATGTGTCGACCACACTCTATATGTGTGTGGTATAAAGCAGCCTACTCAATGTGACAGTGAAATGATGAATCCACACTGACATTCCCATTAGAATGTTACTTATCCATGCAGGGCAGAATGGATGTATATATGAATATTAGACAAAAATTGATCATGTGCATACGAGAGATGGACTCTGTCCATTTGGTCCTCCAGTTAATGTCTTACAATGCTCCTGCTGAAAACAATTGCTACACATGCACCACACAGGTTTTCTCCAGTAAAAAAAAAACAGCCCATGCTTTGTGATTGTGTGGATAAGTGCATGTCCTGTGATAGAATGGCATCCCATCCAGAGGTGTCCCCTGCCTTGTGCCCTGTGATGGGCTGGTATCCCATTAATGGGTGTCCCCTACCACATACCCCATACTTTCTGGGAACATTAAATGAGGAAATTTGCATGTTACTTCATATGACATAACAGTGGTAATCTCATTTATTTAATATCAGTGTAATTTAATAAGTAATGCAAGGCAAAATCTATCATACTATACCAGTTCTTAACTTCCCATGAATTTCCACAAGATATTTTCTTTAAACAAATTAAGAATATTTATTTTCACTGTAACTACCACACACTCCTGTTAAGTGCCTTCAATTAACTGTGTTGTGAAAGGCACTATAAAAATAAACTAAACTGAAGTGAATATTTCTTGGTTCGGACTGCAATTGAATGATGCTTCAAGGTCACCCAGTGGAGAAGAGTCAGTTGATGAACACATTCATTTACCTCTGTCTTATTACCAGTTACAGGCCACAGGACTGAGCTCTGGGTTGGTTTACTGACTCTGGTCCAGAACACATAACCAGGTGCTGGGCTGGTTTACTCACTCTGGCCAAGAACACGTGCCCTGACAATAATGCCTGTGCTCCACCCCTTTGAAGCCATTCTGCATGCTGTTCACCATTTTCGTTCCCCCTGTCATATGGTTCCATTCTCCATCCCTTTCAGAGTCTTACACAGTCTTTAGTGTTACATTGTGTTATGTGAAAAGCAGGTTAAGCAGGTTTTCACTGAGCTGCATCATTGGGAGTGATACATCTGCAGTGTACAATGGAAAGATGTGATGTGTACTGTGGATTTGTCTTCCGAGCTCCCAGTTCATTGCAATTTAAGCCTCTCATTAAAAAGCCTGACATTTCGTAATCTCTCTCTCAAACAGTAACCCAGGAGAACGGAAGCTCACACACGTGAGAGTGATGAAAAATCCTATCAATAGAAAGGTGGAATTTCATCTTTTTTGGAGAGCAAATAATCATCATGTACCAGAAACTTCTGAGGAATATATATCTATATATATAGATGCCATTTCTTTGGAGTCAAGAAGGGTTTAAAGGATTTTAAGTTTTTAAATGTCTACAGCTCAAATTATTCTTGGAAAATTCTGCTCTCTTTTCATCATAACAATAAAACAATGATATGTTAATGAATGTGGAGTTTGCATCACCCTCTTCATCCAGCTAATCCTGTCACCCATTCAGGATGTTCCCTGTCTTGTGGCTTCCAAGTGACAGTTATAGAAGAGGAATAAAAATGTACAGATGTGGCCCAAAGTATTGGTACCTTTACACTTTATTCTAACAATGCTCCATGTTTACAGAGAAATATTATGATACAAAGATGCTTTTCTTCAGTTGGATTTGGAACAAAACAAAGCTGTGAACTGAACATATTTGCTTATTCTGCAAAGGTTTTCAATACTTTGATGCTCCTAAGAAGTTATAAAAATAACTAATTGTACTAATTCCTCAAAAATACTGCTTTCTGTTAACTAGCATAACAGGTGTCTTCAAGCATATACTCACTAAATCAGCCAGTTTAAATTTTAAAAAGTACTCAATGTACTGTTACATGTTACTGTCTTTCTCACTAAACATCAAAAAAAGAAGGAAAGCAGAGAGTTGGCTGAGGAGCTTAATCAGAAAATAACAGGTGAACATTGGCCAATATACAGGCTACATGACCATCTCCTATGAGCTTGTGACCACTGATGCCAACACTGAGAAGTTTACAGCATATGGGAATGTGCTCAACATGACTGGATGTGGCTGCAGGAGGAAAACTGAAGAGAAATGTTGTTTGAATGGAAAAAGAACCAAGCAAAACTTCAAGAGAGATCCAAGCTTACTGACTCAAGGTGCAACAGTTTCAAGACACACCGTCCGTCACTTTCTGAATAAAAATGCTGCATTTCTTAAAAGAAGTCTGACTGGAGTATGTCAAAATACATGCTGACCAACCAGGGTCTAGGAGTATGTCCTTTGGACAGACAGAAGAAAATTAGGCCTTTTTGTCAAATCACACTAACCCTATGTTAACAGGAAGGAAAACAAAGCTTTCAATGAAAAGGACACAATTTTTACCATAAAACATGGTGGGAACTGAACATTTGTGGAAATAGCTGAAATTCACAGTTATGAGAAGGGATGCACAATCAAGAGAGACCTGGAGCAGTTTGCTCAAGTAGAGTGGGCAAAAGTACCAGTAGAGAAGTGTAGAGATCGCATTCATAGCTACGGAAGGTGCCAGATTGCAGTTATTCTGTCCAAAGGCTCTGCTATGAAATATTAGATGAAGAGTCCTAATGTTTTTGTCTATGCCATATTCATTTGTTTTATTATTTAAAACAATATGGTAAGTCATAAATCAAAAGCAAATTTTCCCTTCTGTTACTCATGAAATGAATGACCAAATAATTGTTTTTTTTTTAAAAATGTAGAAGAGTCACAATTTTTCAGTCATATCTGTATACCACCCCCAAATCAATGGGCTGGTAGAAGCTTTAATATGATACTGAAGTGAATGGTGAAGCATGTCTTAGCAAGGATGTCCATTGAAAGCACACGCTCCTTCCCCATGTGCTGTATGGGGTCCAAGAAGTACCCCAATAGCCCTTATGGCAGGGGTGCTCAGATGTGTTTGCATTGAGTCTTTTTTTAAAATGACCAGCTCAACATGATCGACCAACACCAAAAAAGACAGGTCACTACATTATTCTGATCACTTGCACTGCATGGAATTAGCCAGGTTTGCATAATCTGGACAGTAGCTGCTGGTAGCTAGTCTCAAACATATCTTCATGTGGAAAAAAGTTGATTCACATAAATAAGTCAAGGCAAAAAAATGCAGTCAATTAGGTGGCACATTTTCTGATATTTCAGTGCTATTTTTCTGTGAATAAGTTCCAAAACTGTTCAGCAGAGGCCCTCAACATCTCAAGGTCAGCCTGCGGTGATGAAATCTCATCCTCCAGCGCTGAGTCGTTCATATGAAACAGTGACCCAATTTTTGATGCCAGGAAATCAACCACAGTGTCATCTCCAAATAGAAAACACATGGGTGTGATGATCAGCTCAAACAAAGCAAAGTCTTGAAAGTGTTTGTCAGACTCTGACTAGAAATTTTGAATATGCTCTATGTAGAGCCCACAGTCAAGTAGACATTCCTTGCCTTGCTTTACGGCTCAAAAGCAATATTTCAGAAGTTCCCCAATTCATGGTGCTGCAGTTTTGAGAAGTGTAATTGTAGCTTTTCTTGATAACATTAACTGAACTGATCATATTGACACAATATTGCATTCGGCAAAGAATTCTTTGGATTGGCTCACCGTTGCTCCATCAGTGGGGATTGACAACTAACTTAGGCATAAGGAGTTGTGTTTTGTCAACAAAGTCCTTGAATGTCCAAAAAATATCCTCACCTTGAGTGTGTTCTTTTATTGGTAAGCTTCTTATCAAATCCTCTTTTACTGCCATTTCTTTAAATACCATCCTAATAAAGATGCAAAACTGTGCTCTTTTGCTTAAGTCTGTTGACACCTAACTGGAGTGAGAAACACTCACAGTCTGTTATGTACTTTCAAAGTTGCTACATCAAAACATTAGCCATTACCTCACAACACCATTTAACTGTACTCCATGGTAACTGAATGGATTTTACAGTGAACATTATTTCAGGTTTGTTCTTAAAATTCTGAAACAATGAGTCTGCTGCCTCAACATTTTTTTTAACCATTTTTTCACCTTGGAATGAATTTTTTATGCTTGTCAATAATATGACTCACCTGAAATGAAGCTTCTGTTACTGCCTTTGTGTTTGAGCTTCATTGTGTGAAAAGTGAATGTTCACTCTTTCATAGTTCATAGTTTCATAGTGAAGGGTTCAAAAATGCTTCTCTACGTTTCCTTTTTTGGAATAGGTATGCTTGTTTGGGAGATCAAACAAACACATTTTGAATGTGACATTGTGAAAAAAAGGTCTTTCTTTGACTTTGCATATAATTGGTAAATTTTCAGCTTCTTACTTAGTCCTCAGCTAATTTTTTTAGCGTTATTGTAATATTTATACGAGGCATCGTTTGGTGGTTGAAGGTTAGCAATGAATAAGGAGAGCTTGGGCACAATCGGCTTTTCAGCTAATGTTAGCTTTACAAGCTTCGCTCTCAGGGGGCAGGTTATGCTATTGGTTCTAAGAGTAAACAAAGCTACGCTGGGCTGCAGAGCTTTCTCCTACAGAGCTCCACAGCTGTGGAATGGTCTTCCCGCAG
>JAACJT020023163.1:0-25347 GCA_009936485.2 Gymnarchus niloticus | reverse complement strand
TGTAAAGCGCTTTGTGACCGCGCTCCGTGTTAAAAGCGCTATATAAATAAAATTGAATTGAATTGAATTGAATTGAACAATAAAGGTAGTTGGTGTGACAGAGCGGGATGCGGAGGACAGGAGGAGATGGCGATGGTTGATCCACTGTGGTGACCCCTGGTGGGAGCAGCCAAAAGAAAATGATGATGATGATGATGAATAAATACCTACTTTTTAGGTATTAGCGATAAACATTGTCTTGCATTTATCAGGAAATATGTTGTTTCCAAAACATCTGCTCAGCTCATCACAGAGAAAAATTTCAAGTCATTGTTCATAAAAAGAAGTAGTTGACAAGATTTTCTGGAGATTTGCAAACTCTTGTGCCATCACTGGACCCCAAACAAAATTGCCCTTCTTCTAAAATTGACAAGATCGTGCCTCACTCAAAAGGCGACCTGTGGAGCAAAGGATCATAATGATTAATGAAAACAGCAAACAAACATTATCATAGGGTGGTCAGCACACAGTTTCAGGCCGTGATTGTGGGACCCACCATTAGCTTAAATGGTTGGCTGCTTTACAGGCAGAAGCACGGTGTTCATCGATCAGCTGTGGGATGGCAATACGGCCAAGTGTCAAGGGTGAAGGACAGGCTCGGTCAACAGTACCAATCCTCACTTGTATGTGAAAATTGTGTTGTTTTTTTTTTTCTGCATTTCTTCTGCATTTTAGCTTGGTTGGACCTCAAATACTCACCAAATGTGTAGCCATAAAAGTCAAAATTTCCGGCACCAATTTGAACACCAGCATCAGAGTGATTGTCATTTCCTGCTGTTTTTTTTGGAAGGGGAGGCTGAAGCATGATTACCACCCCACTGCCTGCTCTTTTATAATCCATGTTTACAAGAACTGGCATGGTGACTTCTGTCATGCCTGTCAGCCTTTGATGAGCTGGCCTCATGACCACTTCTCTGAAGGCTCTGCTCTTGCTGTTTTTCGCTGTCTTGTCGTTATTGTTGTTTAAGCTTATGAGGCACATCAGTAAAGAGCAGGATTCAGGCAGAACATGAAGTTAACAATACAGGTATGGTCAATCGATAACGAAAACACTATGACTGTATATGAACAATTAGAAATGCTTTCAAATAAAAAAGCACCAAATTTATTGCAAAGGTAACACTTTGATCCTATAGCAGATTTTCTCCGGCCTTGGTGAAAAGTGTAAACACCAGTTTATGTTCCATTTATCCTAGATGCTGCATACTTGATGACATACCTTGCCCCTGATTTGACACCATAGCTAAGTGTGTATGAAGATTACATTTCTCATCGTTCTGAAAGATAGCATCGGTCTGCCATTCATGCTGTGTCTACCCATCTCCAGAACCATTCAAAACAGTGTTGTCGTGACACCAAGGTTTCAGCTGGCTGCGTGGCATGTTGACTGCACTTTGCTAAGGTGACATCCTCAATCCTGATTAAAAGCCATCAGTCAGCGTAAAATTCAAATCACTATGCCCTTTGATCCATCAAAGCCACAGAATAAATGTCTGTGAGGCATCCATCACTGTTTCCCAGTATCCAAGCTTTCTAAGAACACTTTTTCTTTATGAAACGAAAAAGACCTTTAATTTAAAGTGCATTTTGACCAGAAAGCTAACCTTTCAATTAGCAGGGGATCACGATCATTTCCACAAGGACAACTGGAGCTGCTCCTAAGGCACATGTGAAAACTTTTTCATTAAAAATTGTGATTCACATGCAGGTATAAGCCTGTTCTGGGTGGATGTGTTGCTTTTCCTGGTTCTTGGCTCATTGTCCAGCCACACATGTGGCAGACAGGTTTTAATGCTGGCAGTGAGGCTGTATTCACTGCTAAGTATTGTGCTAAGCGTTGGCTTCCATCTGGGCTATTAACTGCTACTACCAAAAGAAACAATCCAAAGGCTACATCTTGCAATTCAGCTGGAGTTTTTGCCTTTGTAGGTACTATATTTTTACCAAGATTTACTATGTCTGCTCCAAAAAATATAAATAAAAAGCCAGCCATTTATTATATAGTGTGATCTTGCTCATTCTGAAAAAGCTGATTTCTTTGTGTGCGTGATGTTTTCTGAATATGTACTTAAGTCTTTTGACGTATGTCAAGGTTTTATTCAGTTATGGCAAGGGAGTCTGGCCACACGTGTCGGACCGAAAAGCATGTAGAGAGGCCGCAGGCTAACCACCCAGCGAGGTCTCTCACACAGAGCCGAATTGGGTACCGGTGTTGTTATATATGCAGCCAATCGATGCAGGGATAGCTTTATACATTTACAGCAAGTGGAATTTAGGTTTTGGAGTCTCCGCAGCGGGATGTAGCTGCACGATCCGGGTCACATTCCTGCTCTGAGTCCGTACATGTGTAGTTCACACATTCACCTTGTGTCATTGTGAGTTTCCAACCCAAAGTGGAAAGGCTTAGTGTCTATAAATTGCTGGAGTATGCAGATGTGTGTCCTGTTACAGACTGACAAGCCCCAGGGCTCTGTGCCTCCTGGGATATGTGGTTATGAGAAATGAAAGTAATCAACACCTCTGCGGTGACCTGGCACAGCACTGCTCCTCTGCCCGGTACTCTTAATTGTCAAATGACCCAGTTGGCTTAGACCTATAAAGGAAAAACCCCAACTGCCGCAGCAAAGACAGGAAACCTAGATGCGACACATGCAGTGGAAGATTTGGTTCAATTATTTTATTTGCTATTATATAAATTACCGCAAAAATGGGTGCCGTGAACATTCAAAATCAATTAGGAATCTTCTTTGTTAAAAAGAGCCTCCCCATCCAAGGTGGTTAATTAATAATTTGGCATTTTTTCGCTCATCCTCTTTGCAAATCAGGTTCATGCCATATGACCCCCATAAAATTCTGCAGTCTAGTCAGCTCTGCGTAATTTGTGGGTGTCTTAGTGGTACAGTATACAGATTAACACATTCAAAATATACAGAATAGATTTACATAAGAATGACTTCATTTTGTATTCTTTTTTTTTTGTGTACATACTGCCCGTTGTTTTGAGATTGAGGTTGACCGTGGTTGAAGATGGTGCTGAGTTTGCAGTATCCATGAGGGATATGGCTGAAGGTGTATTGTTGCATGGGTATAATCAGAATTCTTTGCTAAAAATAAAGTTTTCAAATTCCCTCATTTTTAGGAAGCTCCGTGGAGAGTCTTGCCTAACCAGTATAGTCTGACTTTTAATTGCATTTATTGTATGCCTTGAAAAGAAAAAAAACAAAAACAAACTGTCATCACTTGTTGGCAATCCACAGTGTTTTTCATATATTTCGTATTTTTTTCAATGCCTCCAGTCATATTCAATTTGAAGACACGTGATCCCGATTCCATCACTCAGAAACTGACCCGAGTACAAGCTGCCCTTGCCTTGTCTCTGCTGCATTGTCACAGGTGACCCTTCTTGTGGTGTATCCACCATGCGTCAGCAAGGCCGCACCTCCTCCTCCTTTGCTGAAATGTGGAAGCCAGCTTCATCACACGGTGCTGGGTGAGAGCTGCCAGAAATTCAGTTCTGGAGATGAAGAGGCATGGCTCCAGAGAAAGGCGTTCCCTGCCTGAGTCTTCCCTGTAAAGGAGGGAATCTCAATGCAGAGCCTTAATTAGTATGTCAATCCATTAGAAAAGAGTTCATTAGACAATTTAGTGTAGGAAACCAGTCCTCACCCAGTCTCATTGTGAGCTATTGAGAATTTAATATAAAGCTGTGTGACAGGCTCTGCAGCAGTTTTTTCGGGTAAAGATGTATTTAATTTATGTCCTTTGATGCTGAGTTAATTTAGTTTTGTGTACCAATGAATATCCATTGATCCAGCTTCCTTCTGGATATGCAGCACACCATAGCAGGTAGAACAAATCCATTGTTAACATTAGCATTGTGTGCTAATTCTAATCCTGTGAGAAGTAATTAGCAATTTTGGCAACAGTCAAAACTGTGCCCTGGAATGGCGGGATTCCAGATATTATGTGAAACTACTGAAGAGGGACAGAAAGGTGCCATACAAGCCTGGTGTATCCCCAGATCTCAAATACAGCAGCACTGGAGACACGGATTGCGATGGGCTTCCCGAGGTTCCACACACACGTTGTAAATGTCAGCTAAAGAAATTTGGTGGTTCGGTTGGGCGTCACAGAAGAGCCGATTGCCTGCCAGCGAGCAGACACAGACTCTCAAAAGATATTTAAGCTCAAATGCTCCCTCTTGCATTGGCCACAGTCATGTTTAGCTTTGTGTTTCAGGTCATTTTGGTGGCATTGTGGTGTCCTGGGATGAGGCAAAGTCATGTGACAGTTCCATGCATTCACTTCACCAGCATCCTCTTACCAATGATATGAGTAGGCTCTGTTCTCCCGTCTTGGGCTCTGGACACATAAAAACCATTCATGCTGTCCCACACCCATCTGCAGCTCTTCCCAGTCCAAAAACTTTTTGCTTTTCCACTATGTGTCCTTTGGGCCATGGCCAAAATGTCTGCCTTTTGTTGTTGTTCTTACCGGTTCTCTTAAACCCATCTCTACTCACTTTGCCAAATACAGATCCTATTCTCTCCTCCCATCCCCATGTCAAGTGATTCTGTTTGCTGTCCTTCCTGGATCCATTTAATAATGAGCACAATGTAGGATCCATGGTTTGTGTTGTTTACACCAAATTTTTACCCTACCATCTGAATGTCACAGCAGAAACCAAGACTCATCAGACCAGGCAACGTTTTTCCCAATCTTCAATTGTCTGATTTTGGTAATCCTGTGCCCACTGTAGCCTCAGTTTCCTGCTCTTAACAGGAATGTTATCTGGTGTGGTCTTTTGCTACTGTAGTCCCTGTGCCTAAAGGTTTGACATTTGGAGATGCTCTTCTGCATACCTTCGTTGTATCGGGTGGTTATTTGAGTTAGTTGCCTTTCTAGCAGCTTCAACCAGTTTGGCCATTCTTCACAGACCTCTGCCTTCAAAAGGCAATTTTGCCCAGAGAACCACCACACACTGGAAGTTTTTCAAACCATTCCCTGTAAACCCTAGAGATGGTTATGCCCAAAAATACCTGTAAATCAGCAGATTCTGAAATACTCAAAGCAGCCTGTCTGGCACCATGTCACATTCAAAGTCACTTAAATCACCTTTATTCCCCATTCTGATGCTTGGTTTGAACTTCAGCAGATCCTTTTGGCTATGTCGACATGGCTAAATGCAATGAGTTTCTGCCACGTGATTGGCTGATTAGATATTTGCTTTAACAAAAAGTTAAACAGGTGTATCTAATGAAGTGGCCGGTGAATGTACATTCAGAGGCCCAGATGAGAAATCCACCACAGTTCAGACCATATAGATCTTCTCCTATCTGAGAAACAAAGAAAAATGTTGAATTACTTTTGCTGTTTTATGGCACTCTTACTCCAAACTGAAGAACAATGACCTTTTCCTGAATCCATGTCCGTGACTTAAACTGCAGGATTTCACAACGATGACAGGAAATGATTATCATTGGTGCCTCTGAATACTCAAGCAGACATGGAGACACATTAGGCTTCACTCAGTTGCTGTCTGCCAGGCCTGTCAGTGCCTCCACTGGTAAGCTAATAAAATGTTAGCAAAACAAATCCGTGAGGACTCAGTAGGTTTAATTAATATGGCTTTTGGGATGCCATTTTTCTGGGGGATAAGACTACTGTCCCATTTTAGAATCCACCTCAAGTGGAGATACTTTGCAGAGCAGTTGAATAGTTAAATAGAAGTGGGATTTCGAACTGCATAATGGGCGGAGCATAATGAGCCAGTCACTGGCGGTTTTAACCCTGTGTGAGTCAATAAATTAACCATTCATTACTCAGTCGCATGTGCTTAACTGCAATTAGTACAGGCAGAAGGAAAGGCAAATCCTGTCATAGACACATAAACATGTGGAAGCAAAAAATACTTTATGCTGTTACCCAACAGGCCTTAATAATAATAGCACTGAATATTCAAAGAATGACATTTATATTAGATAAAATTAACGCCTAATGGAATGTGATCATTACTCCACTCCTCATCTCATCCCTGTTGTAATTTTCACAAAATCATGCATCATTAACGAGTGACAGCTAGCGAATCATCGGCATGCCAAGCCTGCGAGCCACCCCGTGTGACAGAAGGTGGGTAGGAATAAAGAACAAAGGCTTAGCATGGCTCCCAGCTGCTAGCAAGATGATGCTAACCACTACACTCACTCTCCTGTTAGACAACGCCAGCAGGAGACAATAAGGGATATTAAGTAAGCAGGCCAGGCACCCAGAACACAATCAAACCCCGGTGGGTGACCCAATGCTTTTGTCAGAAACCATCCAAACGTGAGGAAGAGCCCTTCGTCTGAACCCAGCCGGCAAGGCTCAACAGACACCTCGGGTGGTACCCACGACCCTGGAGAGAGTGGTTTGTGGTTGTGATCCCTATAGCAAGAGCCTCACAGAAAACTGAGCCTCTGAAGGCTCAAAGTGCTGTGAGTATTGAGAAGTAGTGTGTGATTATCAGCTTACTTTTGTGAAGCAGCGCTGCTTGCCAGGTGTGCAAAATTGATAGCCTTTTGCTAAGTCTGGTGACAATTTGGTCTCCTATTATACCACAAATAAAGGGAAAAAGAAAGCCAAGGTAGGTCATGACATGCGTATCTCCTTACAGTTTTTCTCCATCGTTTTAACACATTTCGCACACCCAAAACACCATTCTTCTCATTCTGTCCTCACATCCCCACAGCAACAACTCTGCATATGCGTTACTGCTCTGAGGACGTGGCACACTCGTGTTTCTTGGTCTTTCTCACAACTTGCAAATGTTAAAGCACATATAACAGAAACCGAAACGCATTTCTCATTGGACTGATGCATTTATCATTGTACATTCTTGTCAGGAAGGGGTGTCCATTTGCGTGGTAGGGTCAGGGAGAGAGGAGTGCACAGAGGACAGGAAAGAGGTAGTTACGGAGAGAGGGGAGGCCAAAGGCATCCAAGAGTGTCCGATGAAACATGGGTCACCATTGTAGACCATGTGGTCAACCAAGATCTAAGTATGACTGAGGCAGAGTGACAGATACAGCCTGACTGTAAGGACATCCTGGCTGAGGCTTGCTGTGGGTGAGCCCAACATACAAAAAGATTTCCTCTGGACCTTGGGAGACATGACATCAGATGTGATGTAGAAATAGTGATTTGGGACTGGCTGCCCCATGAGTCATTTCATTCATATTGTACAGTCTGAGTTTATTTAAGCTTATAGTAAAAGTGTGTTTATACTCCAGTCTGAGTGAACATTTCTTTTTGCTTATTATGCCATAGTTAAATTCTTGGTTCATTTCCGCATAATTCCAGTGTATTTTCTTTTGTCAGTATTGTGACTATATTTGCCCATCTTTCATGTTTGACACTGAATTGCATGAATGTTTTATTTTTCCACATTTGTCAGAAAATGTTTTTCATGGCTGTAAAATGGTATGCAGCCAGTATGGTTTTGATGGAAAAAACTGGCATCTTTTGTTTTACTATTAAAGCAATGATCTGTTGTAGGTATTGACCAACTCGTGTTTTGATGCATGTGATGAATGTTTTGAGTGCACAAGTGCCTTTAGAATTCTGGGGATGACGTTCTTGTTGAGAGAAACTGAGAAAAATTGTAAAGGATGCTTTTTTACCTGCCGATTACCATATGTCACAATTCAGGACCGCTCTCTTGCAGAATTATTAGTGCACCAAACATTAAGCAGGGCTGGCTACACAAAATAAGGCATCACAACAGCTATTTAATCCTGACTAAACTGGGGATGTCCTTGTGGTCTGCGGGGGAGGATTCTTAAGTGATGTCATTATTTGGATTGGAACTAACCTCACCTGGTGTCACAGGATTAAATCAATTTCTAATCAGAGTAAAAATCACAAATCAGGAAATATAATACCTCCCAGCACTGGGAGCTAACCATGCCTGAATTCAATTTAAATTGCATTTTATAGCATGAAAAAGAAGCTTGTTTAACTTGTAAGCGGGCAGGGATAATCTAGCAGTTTGTGTGGTTGGTGTCGTTAAACCGGCTATACCTTTTTTGCCATTAATGTAGGGCCCGAATGTTCTGCCACTTAGGAGAACATGCAGCCCTTGTTTCAGGTGCTCAAAAGTCTGATTTATTCAACTCGTTGCTTGGTGACTGATTTTGTTGTGAGTGAATGGAAAGAAGCAGGATTATTGCAGGGTGAGTGTAACACGTCCAGCCTGCACTCTGTCTCCTACTGGGGCGCCGTGTCATGGCAACAGCTTGCTTTACACGCTGGTGCTTACGTGTTGCTCACAAGTGTGTTCACACACATTCACACACCCAAAGGGTTTGCAAACAGATGGGCAATTTAATAATCCAAGTGGAAGATTTAAGGTCCAAGTAAATTTATGTCCAAAATAAATGGCACACAGGGTTTAATCCTACCTGTTAGATGTCAGCATGTTGTGATTACGTCCTGCTTTTCTCCAGTGTTCATTTTAGATCTACTTATACTAAGACATAATTAACAGGTGAGCACAGTTGCTTTGTCCTCCAATAAACCTGGGAAGGATCCATCCATCCATCCATCCATCCATCCATCCATTTTCCAGCCACTTACTTAGTATAGTTTAAGATGTATGTTTCGTTCCCAAAAATGGAACACGAGTTAATATGGATTTGGGAATAACAACACCCAGATACTTATAGACAGGGAGACAGTTACTGTCTAGTGGCCTCATTTTAATCCTAATGATGGTGTCAGATGAGTATGGATGGATGGATAGGACAAGACAGGACTGAAGCCCATGCCAATGGAACATTGGGCAGAGTTACAGTCCCCCACCTCCCTCAAAAGACCCCTTGGAGTCAGATCTGAGGATAATTACATCAATAGCCATTGTGCTCACTCATTGTTCACACCGAACACCTGCTAGGACTGGCATTCAGTACCTCACCCCATTCACTCAGTTTCAATGGTGTCAAGTTCATGCACCTTGTTTACTACCCCTTCTTGTAATAATATATTAAAATGTTCATGGAGACCCTGAAATGCCAAATACCTAGAAGAAAATGGACACCTCATTTAATCTGTTTCGTAAATTAAGTCCCAGTGTTTTCACCCCTCAGATTTCGAGTAATGTCTATATTATTTCATCAAAAAAATCCTTTATGTTTTGGAAATACAGTGTTGATTCAAAATAGCCCAGATTTCAATTCCCCCAAAGAGCCATCATGGTTTTTGTTTTTTGATATATCTTAATTAGTGACTTGGAGCGTGAGGCAGTAAAACAAATATTTAATATAAACATCGGAATAATCTGAGTGAGTCCTCTGATCTCACAATCTGCCTGTTTATGGTATTAAAAAGAAGAGTTCAGCTTTGTAATCAAGGGATTTAGAGATGCACTACAGGCATGACAGATGTGAACATTAGGAGAGATGCCTTTGAGGGGAGAAAGTGGCACTGTTCAGGGTAGGAATGTGATGCTGCAGGGCTGTTCAGGGTAGGAATTGGATGCTATGAGGCTATTCAGAGTAGAAATTGGATACTACAGGGCTATTCAGGGTAGGAATGGGATGCTACGAGGCTATGCAGGATAGGAATGGGATACTATGAGACTATTCAGAGCAGGAACAGGATGCTACAGGGCTATTCAGGGTAGGAATGGGATGCAGCAATGCTATTCAGGGTAGGAAAGGGATGCTACAAGACTATTCAGGATAGGATTGGGATGCTATGAGACTATTCGGAGCAGGAGTTGGATGCTACAAGGCTGTTCATGGTAGGAATGGGATGCAGCAATGCTATTCAGGGTGAGAATGGGGATGCTACAAGGCTGTTGATCCACTTGAAGTATGTGGAAACTGGAAAGAGCACTGGCTTAGGGCCATTCTCAGCTGAAAGCAAGCAGACCTTCTGGAAGCTGCTTACCTTCTTGGCACTCAGTCTGTGCCTTCAGCAAATGGCGGAGGAGGACATGGCAAACATGGAATCGCTGTTCCTTGAAGGGCTGGGAGTGCAAAATGGCGTCGCTTTGACCCACAAGGCTGCTACACTGTGCCGCCTTGTGGGTCTCACCTGACTCACCTTATAGCTCCTGACATGTGTGCTGTGGGATTCTGACTGTCAAGCTCCATAGAGTGTGACTGTGATTTAAATAAAAGCAGATGACAGACCTCCACTGACAGACACAATTATGGATGGCAGCCTTATGTCACTAACGCATCAACTGGAATATCCGTCCTGGCTCTCAGGCTCTTGGATATAGTCTGTGTTTTGTTTACTTTGACTTGAACAGATCAGAAAAAGCTAGCTTGAGCGAGGACTAGCTGGAGAAGGCTTTCTCTTACAGCTTTTGCTTTGAACTTGAGAGGAGTATAATGAATCCTGCTGACTGAAGTCTACAGCAAAACAAGGCAACAAATTTACCTAGGTAATGAGTGGCTGAAGGATTTACCTCTAAGCACCCAAAGTTATCTTGCCCTGCAGAACTCAAATCAATGAACCCCCTAAACAAAAAGGCTAGGATTTTATTTGCATGGAGACGTTCCAGACTCCAGATGCCGCAAAGGTGGTTTTCTGGGGGGGGGAAATAAATTGACTGTAATCTTTTTCTCATTCAACAGCAAGCACAAATGATAAATAGCCATTAACCAAGGCAAAAATGCAATGTTGCATGGCAGGGTGATCCTTGTGACACGGCATGTCTCAGAGGATGGGACCTTTCTTGAGATGAGATAGAACAGCCATTGGCAAAACCACATTGAAGACACGTAAGCTTCCACGGGCAATGCTGAAATGGGAATAAGTGTGAAGCTTTCAAATGCAACCGTAGTGCATTAGTGCTTTCAGGAGCAGGAGTAGATGTGGCACAAATGAATCACGACTCCTCGGCTAAACCCAGAAGACGTTCATTAGGCTGAGAAAAACTCCATTGTTTTCGCAGCTCAACGTAGATGCAAAAATGTCAGGAAATATTAAAAATGGAATTACAATAATAAAATGAATTGGTAAACAAAAACTCCTGCTTAGCAGAATAACTTCAGCATTTCCATAATGTGTAATTAGCATATTTTTACCTGCTCAGGCCCACAGATATGAACGCACACGAGCAAAAAAGACATACACACACGCCGGTCTGAAATCATGCCAAATGGTGTTTTATATGAGCTGGGAAAAGTGAGGCAAGAAAAGCAGGAGCTTAATCATACCGGATCCACCTCATTGAACGAACCTAGTTTATATTCCATGACAGTGACTTCAGCTGCCCCCATAGTAGGTGGTAAGCCACCAGTACAGCAGCTATGGGGCAAGGTATTGATTCAATGATGCCTCTGAATGTTTCAACAGCGATGGTCTACTATGCTGACACAAGAGCTTCTCATACAGCATCAAGAGTCCTCTGTGAAGGTTTCAAGCACCCAACCTGTCAATCAGGGTAATCCCACAGGTGTTGAATAGGATTGACATTTGGCAAACACACTAGCCAGTATGGTATGCTAAAGTCACTGTCATGCTCCTCAAACCATTCACACAACCGCTTCTGCTCTGCATGCGCCTGTCTTTTTAGATCTGCTTTCTCATCTGTACCTTTATAGGTGCGCCATCTGGCTGCTGGGAAGAGCTAATTGTCCTACTAGGAGGTGGTCACAATGTTTTGGTTCTTCAGTGCATATAAGAATGAAAGGATTATGCAGGAGAACAACTGAGGGTTGAGAGTTCTTTGTCAGCTCTTGGCAGCCAGGGACTGATATAAATACATTATGACACCAGATCACAAACCACGTGGGCCGGAATCTAGACATGATCGCATAATGGTGGTCTTCATCTACTTATGACCTGCGTTTTTTCTGTTTTTGTCCGTTCAGTGTAAATGTGTACAGGATCTGTAGATAACCTAGTTAAATGTTAGCCATTGTAACTGAAAAACCATCCCACAGTGAAAACATTCTGTGAGGTCCTCACCGGATGTGCTAGAGACCAAGGGAGAGAAAATGCTTCCCTGGAACAGTTCTCTCTTCCCATTTTAGCCCTGGCATTCTCATTGGTCACCTCCAGTACCGCTCCATATGGGCCCCTTCCCCCACCACACACGCTTCACTTCTAACCACTTGCTATCTCCATACACCCTCCAACCTCCCTCTGCTTGCCCAGGCTTCATCTCCCAGATAGAGTTACAGATATCAGAACCACTTTGGTGCTGACAACACTCAGACTCACATCTCTAGGAAAACCACAACCCAATGGTCAGACAAATGTTTGTTAGTATGGCAGCTGTAGACCAGCCTCTCCTTGGAGTGGTCGGTGGATATATTTCTCTGCCGGATGAGTCTATCATGTTTATGGTGTGTGTGAAATTTCCAGGGTTGCTTCAGGTTTCCACTAGGATACACTGTGACGCCTTAACCTCCTCATGGTCTGTCATAAGTTTTTATTTGCATTTAATCTCCTTTCTCATACCTGCGGGGTGCATCAGTCGGCATAAAAAACCTAAATGAATAGGAACACCTTTTTATCTAATGGAAAACTACAGCATGTACAAAATCGTTTAAAATTTAGAACCAGATGCCCAAAAAATGTTCACAGCACAGTTCCTACTCTAACCCCAGAAAAGGTGCTACAGAAATAAACATTGATTAGTTTGTCATGTGTCAGCCAAAAATGAATTGCCATATGACAGGATAGAGTACATGTAACTTGTGAGACTCTTGTTTACCCTGGAAGTACTACAGTCTGGGCTTGCCCTTATTCCTGCAAGGATTAGAGAGGAAGAGATCAATGGGAAATGAGAGGGTGGAAACCCTAATGATCAATCACGATTTATGCAAAATTATTTTCCCTTTGAAGCTGTATGAGTTGCAAAGCAAAGAAATGGTTTAGGATTCATTGCATTAATTCCTTTAAGTGCATTTTTTTTAAGCAAATAGCGCCAGATCATGACCTCCCCCACCCCCTCAGGTGCTCTGCCCTGACATATGGATTCTACGTGTAATTCCTCTAGCCTACACGTGCCTGCCTTTGGATCTGCCTTGAGCAGCAGCCTTCACACCCTCCCTGGGGGTCCAATTACCCACCACACTTGTCCTGAGGCCTTGCACAGGGGAGACAGAGAGGTGGTGGTGTGTGTTTGGGGGGGGTTGGTGCTCTTGCTAACATTATAGATGGGTCCAGACATTTTGCTCAACGCTGCTTGGTAGATTTCTGCCCCAAAGGCAGCTGGCAGCTGGCCAGGTAGAACCAGCGAGTGCCTACCAACATCACTCATAGGAAGCCAGCTGTTCTCTGTCAGTGGTGGAGTTCGTGCCCATCAGTCCATTTCATAATGCCTCTTCTGGGCCTAACTTCTCACTCATGTTTTACCATCAGAAGCACCCCAGCGAGCACCTTTCCCAGGTGAAGGACTTTTATGGACTGAAAACTCCACCCACGGTAATAGTTTATCGGCACTAAACCATCAATGGCTTTGACAATCTGCAATGACAATATGAATATGAGAAAATGCGTCCATCTATCTTTGAACCGTTTGTCCTGGTCGGTGTCGCAGAGGGCCTGGAGTCTACCGTAAGCAAAACCAGCCGCACTGTGCACCACAGGGTAAACACACTCAGTTATGGGCAGATTAGCCTAACCACATGTTTTGGGACTGTGGGAGGAGACCTGTGTGACATGGACAGTACATGCAAAATCCACACGCAAAGAGTATGTGAAGGGTTCAAACCACCTTCTATGGAGGTGTGGGGCAAGTGCTACCCAGGGAGTCACTCCAATAAGAGCACATAAATATGAAAAATGATGGGTTAAGTTAATAGTGGCAAACAATTACACCTCAATTCTGACAATTTTGGACAATGCAAATTCACAATGA
Organism: Gymnarchus niloticus; assembly: GCA_009936485.2. Classification (NCBI taxonomy): domain Eukaryota; kingdom Metazoa; phylum Chordata; class Actinopteri; order Osteoglossiformes; family Gymnarchidae; genus Gymnarchus; species Gymnarchus niloticus. The sequence continues at coordinate 11,447 of JAACJT020023163.1, read as the reverse complement.
GAGTGTAATTCCAAAAAATAAAATAAACAGATAAAGTAAAACAAATCTTCCTTTTTTTTTATCATTTTCATTTTAAAACAAACAGGATTTACAAATCAATACTTGTTTGTATTTACATTTTACGTCTCTCCCAACTTTTTTGGAATTTCGTTCGTAAAGTCAAAAACATTACTTTAACATGGAAATTAATTCAACTGTCATTATGCTGTAACGATATTTAAGGTGTATTTAAGGTTCATCTCTGTGTGAGTAAATATCCTGCGAAATACTGGTATTGGCTCTAGATCATCCCAGACAATGTGGGGTGAGTAGCTTGCAATAAATTAAAAATCCATAGGCACTGCCATGTAAGAGTGTTAATGTGTGAAAAAATGTTTTTATTTACATCAGAAGATGCCTTCCATATACAAATAAACACAGAAAAGCCATCAGCTTCTCATCTGAAGATGTATCTTCACACTATCCATCAATGAGAGAGTGGGAAATGAAGTGACTGACACACTTAATAAGGGCAGTGTTTATGCGTGTCCAATTTTCAGTCAGCCCCATTAACCAGCAAGGGAAAAGATAGCACTGGGGGCTTTGGTCCTGCTTGCATGTGGGCCACATCATGGTACCCATCCCACAGCTCCACAGAGTTATCCATGAGGCTTTACTCGCTAACTGAAAAACACCTGTCCATTCATGGTCAATACACCTTTTAACTGCTTGGGAGGCAAACTGTACATGATGAGCCCACCAGTCCATCACTGGGCCTCCCCACACGCACATACACAGGGATTGGGCTGTACAGGACATATGACAGACTAACGCTAATTATTGAGCTACACATAATTAAGATGACTGGATGATTTTGAGAGGCTTGGGATGGACCTGAAGCAGCTTGAAGCAATCAGAGTGAAGCACAGGTGCAGCGTGTCCATTCACTTCTACCTCGATAAGCATTTTTCCAGAAATTTCCATTGGAGAGGCCATCCTCCTAATGCCTGCCAGCATAGAGGCGTGTTTGTCCACTCCACCAGGCTATTTGTATTTGTCTAGCCTGCGTTCCGAGTCAAATCTACTGTTTCATTAATTTTCACTCCTGGTTTATTCCTTTGTTGTAACTCTCTGGTGGTTTGCAGTCCTTGTTTTTCTGCATCCCGCACATTTATCTAAATGGAGCACGACCACATGCCATGTACGCGTTTGTGCTGCGGTTCTCCATCCTCTCTTCGCTAGCCTTCATAACACTCAGGAGATGAGCTCCTTTCAGGTAGAGGGGCATGGGGGCAAAGGAAACCCATCCTTCTCGGGGGGGGGGGGGGGGGGGGGTCGGGGGGTGTCTCTGAAGCGTCGAGGGCTACAGGACACTGACTACATTAACACACGTGTTAGAGGACGGGGCTGGCAGATCAACGCAGGGGAATTAAGATCAGAACGACACCCTGACACGCAGTTTAATGGTTTTTATACTCGCACACGCAGGAGGGCTCGAGGTGAATTACGTACGCAGAGCGTAAACACGCGCTTCGGCGTAGTGCTGCATAGTGCGTCACGGTTTACCAGCTGGGGGACGCCATTTTAACGCGAAGTCACACCGAGCCCGGCTACTCCCCAAGTACACGCCACCTGTATTTGGTACTCACTAGGAGTACTCAGCGAGTACTCACCTGTCCCATCGGCCGCTCCTGCCGTCCGGGTGTCCAGCAGAGACATAAACACGGCGCTGGTCGCCCTGAGATGTGGGACACGGGGGGCCGGGGCTCCCTCAGACCTCGCTGACGGGTGTGCAGAGCTCTTCCTCCGGGGGGGAAGCCGTCGTGGTCGGGGTGTTGGAGCCTGAAAGAAGGACAAGCGCATCGGTGACAGACACACAAGGAGCCCGGCGTTAGTCCATCATCACAGACGTCTAGACACACAGGGACGGCTAACTCGGCACAAAACACCAGTGTGCTTTTAAGATGCCTTCTTACTGACGAGCACCCTTAAATCGTGCGTCATTCCTAACTTACTCTCCAGATACTCCGAATCTCCTCACTTGAGCAGGACGGCGCGTGTCGCTCCCGTCCATCTATGTCTGCCCTGTCCGCCTGAGCCCGCCCTATTCTGCAGTCGCCGCCTTCTCATTCGCCCACTCCCGTGTCAATCACCAAGAAGAGCGGCACGGCCGTCCCACTCGACAAATTGGAGTGGGCAAGTGATTTTTCAGGCCGATAAGGGAAAATGAAAAGTCTAAATGTTACTGTTCCTTATGTATCGCCTAATAATGAGCATTAATGCAACGATGCATGTACGCTGTTGGCGAGAGAGTTTCAACTATTAGATAAACTGCACCCTTCAATCCTGTACATGCAAAAGCATTACTCTGGGTGCCACTGTATATTAAAATGCCGGTGGATTTTTTTGTTACTTCTATTTGTTAATAAATAATTTGTTGGCTGTTAGTCATAGGTGCCAAGCACCATTAAATATTTGAAAAAAAAAAAAAACTTAACACCAGTCATTAGGAACATACGGCAACTAGTGCTGGCAACCATACAATTGAGACTGCTCAGTAGTATTCGGTAAGTAACCAGTTTTAAAAATTAGAAAAAAATAAATACCTAGTAAAACTAAGTGCATAAATGGGGTAAACTGGAATTAATGCAGTATCAGTTATATTAGAAAGTCTTTTGTTGTTTTCTTGGGCTCAGTGGTTTGCGATGTTGCTGCACACTTCTTGGGGTTCGAATCCCACCTCCACCTTGCATGTGTGGAGTTTGCATGTTCTCCTCATGCTTCACAGGTTTCCTCCAGAAGAGATCAGTTGTATGGTGGAGCTGTATGTCACCTGTCTAGTGAGGGTAAGAAAAGTCATGTGACTGGACGGTCAGCCATAGAGAGGTAGCGTGCAAGAAGGAGCAGCTGTGGCCTGATGTGACTTGGACACCTCTCCAAGTCAGAGACTTGAATGCGTACAACATGCTCAATTGTTTTAAATATGAGGAGAAAGACTGATCTATAATTTTCCACCTGTGATGGATCAAGTGTGGGATTCTTCTGCAGTGGATTAACTCAAGCCTGTTTAAATATAGTAGGGAATGTACCAGCCGTGAAGGATGTGTTGATCATGTGAGTGCAGTGTAGGAGAGACAGTTTCAAGATGTGAGGGGGACCCCGGGGACAGCTAGTGGGTCTGCTAGTGAGGAGGCACTTACAGAGAGAGTCAGTAACTCTGTGTGTTCTGTAACAGGCAGTGTCTCATGTGTGTGTATTTACTACTTCTCCCCGTGTTGTTTCCTCCAGGGTCTTCCCACAGCACACAGACATGCATTTGAGGTACTTGTCACTTCTAAATAGCATGGATGCAGTATGTGCCCTGTGATGGAGTGGGGGTCTCCCTATGTCCCCCAGGATAGGCCCAATAAATAGTTGGTAGATGGTTGGCTGAAGAAACTCAGCAAGACAAACTGAGAAAATAAAAAGCTATTATCACAGTAAAATAGAACAAGAAAGGAAATGATAGAAAAAGCTATTAACAGAACAGGGAGTTACATTGTCCTTGGGCAATGCAAAATGGCTTTGATGTAGAAAAGAGTACACATGAAAAGATAAATACAACTTGATATTTTGTGGATGCTCTCTGTAGGCGTTTCAAATTCTTGCATGGTTTGTTCATTTAGAAGCCATTACCTTTGGTGTACAAAGAACGGAAACAATATTGAACAGCGAGGAAAAACAATCCTTCTGTACTCTGCACGGTTCTGGGGCTAGCCTAAATATCATCATATTGCTGAGCAAACATCTGTCATTCAGATAGCTGGAGTTTTGTTATAATTTACCAAAGCCAAGACTGCAGGGTTTGTATTAGGATAAGAAAGCCAAGCCATAATGAATCTCTGTTGAACTGTATCTTCGTCTGGCAGGAATGTTACAGAGAAGGGGGGGAAACATCCACTCTACATCCATGCTACCATGTCTCTGCACTGCGGGAGGAAAGCAGAGGACCAGGTGGAGACTCCCATGATTTAGGATGAGGCAGAATTTGGACCCTCAACCACAGATGTTTGAGGCCACAGTGCCACCCACTGGACCACTGTGACACCACACCCCTCATATGCCGCTATGATACGTATTGTGCTGTTCATAATGTTTAAGAAAAGAAATCTTAAAATAAGAGCTATAATGTAACACGAAGGCAAACAATGCACTTGTTTTTAGAACAAAACCAAAAGTCTTACAGAGGGACAGAGGCAAGAGGGGCCAATGGAACGAAAAGGGTCGCACAACAAAACGGAATTCAGGAACAGAAGTTTGCACATCAACAAACCGTAATGTGGAAAGTTTATAAATAAAAAGGATGTTTATTCAATTGTGCAATGTCGAAATATTTTCATGAAATATTTGAAAACATATTTTTAAGTGAAATGCAAACATGCCAACATTTTTGTGATCTGGATTCATTTAATAAAACAAAGTTAAAAGGGAAGCAAAGACTGAAAACAAAGATAATGTATGACTTCTTACACTGATAGGTATGGCTCAGGGCCTGGATGAGACTCCTTCTCAGCATCCTCCCCCCACACACACACACACACACACACACACACACACACACGCACGCTATGTGTAGACCCTCTGTAGAGGACATCTGTTACAGGCCCCAGCAGCTATCCCCCATGTTGAGAGTTCCACACTGCCTTTCTCTGGACAGGCAGTCATCGTAGCACCTTTCTAAAACGGGGCGTACGGTTGGAGGGAAAAACGACGGAAAGAAAGATGACGCTAAGGAGATGCTGCTTCTGTTCTGACTGGCCCTCAGGAACCAGCTGGTGAATATAAGTGGTCCAGTGGAGCCAGAGACCCTGGTGAATGGGAGCACACAGTAACCCCACCCACTTCAGCTTTGTCTGGACACTACATCGTCAGCCAGCGCCTCATAGTGGAGACAGTAACAGCACGGAATTGTGGACAGCGTACATCACTTCATGCTCTGAAATGGTTACGTCGGTTATATTTGCTAACTGACACATCACTTGCATACATGTGTGATCGTGTATTATTTGCCCATACATGTTCTATAATCTGCAAAATACTTCTGAGCTACAGCAGCCATTGCAGGTGATTTTCATATGCTGTGGAGCCACATTTGATGCAAGAGCTTGAGAATTTTCACGTACGCACAGCCACACATTTCATACAGTATGTAACCAACCATAGGATCTAGAATGACAACACCAATGCTTTAGAGCAAAACTAAACAGAACATTTACAGAGAGCATCATATCTTATGTCTCTGCATATGAAGAATAGCAAATGTTTCAAAAATTCTAACACCGAGTGATTTATTGTCCAACAGGTTTGACTTAGGCCATCGAATACCGGTGGACTAATCTGGGTAGGTGTGGTGGTCTGAGTTGTGACCTCAGGTGACCCTAGGGGGCATCTCTGGTTAAATGATCTTGAAGTTCCACTTGACAGGCACCTTGGAGAAAAAGGCTGGTGTGGTCGTAGACACAGATGGGAGATGGTTCTCCACTAGGCTCTTCTGGATGTTCTTTATGTTCTCCTTGGAAAGACTGGGCTTGAGGTGCAGCAGGGCACAGACATGCCAATCCCTTGGAGAGAGGTGACATGATTATAGAATCCGATGCTTTCTGATAATGGTAATGCCAGTTCTGATGATTAATAAAGAAGCTTAATTCAATCTACTGTTTGCTGTTTCCATTTTCATCAGTTCACCAGGAAATCACATTTTTTGTAAGATCCTCAGAGTAAGGAAAGTCAAAGAGAATACCTGGCTTACCAAGCCAAACTAGGTGTGGGCTTCCCCCAAGTCAAGGGCAGTGTATTTACTCTGACTGGCCCGGTCATCCCAGTCTCTCACCTGACATCTGGATGGATCTGAGCAAAGGAGAGAACCTCCAGCTTAATGGCCTCTGGATCACGCAGCTTCAGAACTTCAGCGATTCTGGGGAGAACAGAACTCAGCCACTCCTCCTTCGAACCCTGGATGAAAAGGAGGAGTCTGGTGGACAGGCTTTTTGTCTCCAGGCAGACAGCATCTTCAAACACAATGGCCACATCTGAGATTATGTAACATCATGCTGTGCAAACAGCCAAAGTGATCAAGATTAATTTTCAGAGATGCAAGCGATTTCCTGTTGAAGTTCTGTTACTGGTGCTCAAGATGAACGAGAATGATTCTTCTGTAATGCACGTTCATAAACTGCTTAAGAGACTCTTACAGACCCTGGTAACTATGGTAACAGCACCAGTATGCTCCCCAGGTTCACCCTGATTCACAACATACAGCGTGTTCATGCGTGTGTGTGTGTGTGTGTGTGTGTGTGTGTGTGTGTGTGTGTGTGTGTATGAGGGTCCGGTTGTACTCACCGCCTCGCTGAAGACATGATGCAGCATCTGGCTGTCCTCACACAGTCTCTGCACCATTTTATCCTCTTCTTCCCTTGACTTCAGCTTCAGCTTCCCTTTCATCAGCTTCCTCACATACTCCACCATCACCTCCAGGTGTAGCTGTGCCACTAATGCCTTAAGACACACACAACTTCTAAATAAACCAACACGATAGCTCAGATGTTCGTGGTTCTATAGTCGACAGAATGATATCCTATAGGCACGCTAACCTCCAAACGGGTGGGCTTCATGTCCTTGTGGGCTTCCACCTGTTCGCTGATCTTTGTTAGCAGTACCTCCACGACACTATCATCAGCTAGCCATGACGCTTTGCCCAGGGGATGATAGTGCGGCTGCAGGTATATAAAACAACGGGTGGGCCTTAGTCAGCCTCCGCCACTGTTGAACTGGATTCTTGTTTGCTTGTTTACCAACACCCCCCCCCCGACCGTATACCAGGAAGAATCAATTCCAGAGAGAGGACGTGTAATTGCCAGAAATACCCAGCGGGTCTATAATTTCCTCCAAGCAGACTGATTTGATTTTGGTCGAAACCAAGGGAATCATGGGAGTTAATCTAGTTTGAACCAAAGTGGACTGGACCAAAAACTGTTATAGTAACAAAAAATTAATAAGAATAATAAGAATAATAATAGTAATAATAATGTTCTGGATCCTATGATTTGATGCAAAGTTCTACAAATTATTTTCCATTCTTTATTGTAATATTTTCCTCTTCCAAGACGAGATGTTTTTCGGTTTTAGATTTGTGTATTTTTTCCCCAAAGTGCTTCCTTAATAAGAATGACAAAGTCCAAACTGCATACCATGCCTAGCATGAAAGCAAGCCTGACCCTCATGGCATCATGAGCTTAATCATTGAGCGTTTTCTCTTTCATACAGAAAGTGGGTACCAAATTCTTGGTTCACTACCAAGACTGGATAATGCAAAACTTCCGTGTAAATATGTCCAGTTTATTTGTTGACGTTCATTTTGTAGTCTACTACTGGAAGTCAGTTGTGATGTAGCCGTGACATGATAGGAGAAAAATACAAACCTATAATTACAGCTTGATTTCTGAAAAGATACAGCACTAAAATAAGCTTCCTACACAAACACGATCCTTGCAGCTGTAAACAGAAGCAAAGACTGAGAAAAAAGGCATTGGTTGCAAATACATTCACTTGCCACTGATTTGAGTCTATGATGTTCCACAAAATTAGAAGATAAGTCTCTCATAATTATACAGCCAAAACCTAGCTGGTGAATAAATATCGCATTCTAGGCAATTCAACAAATTTGCTATGGCTAGAGAATTCAATTTATTTTTATATAGTCTTTTTCAAACACAGTCGCTCCACTGCACTCAACTGGACTTGTGTGATAGTTAGAGTGAACTGAGATGGAAAATGGGAACAAAGGCCAGAGGATATACTACAATCGAAAATGTTTTCGTCATTTTGTGTTTATCTGAGAACAATTGCGTGGCTTCCTGTATGATCATGTCCAGTCCAGGTGGTAAGTACCTTCAGATCTTTATGTATGTTGTCCAAGAGATATCTATGGCATTTCTCCTTCATGTCAGTTACTATGGCCAGGTATTTGTTCCTCAGATCTTCAGAGGGGACATCCATGGAATTTATATAGCCCCTGTGGAAAACACACAGCTTTAGTTCTCACTACAAAAACGACAGACTAAATCCACTCTACTCTCAACAGTACAGATCTTCTGGAAAAGAGGTTCTATTTCTTTCATTCACACAGGCATGTTCAACGCCCAGTCCATGAGCCAAATGTGGCCTGTCGACAAATTTTAAAGGGCTTCTTTAGGAAAATACATTGGAAGTGACCCGCAGGCCTGCAATGCATTGCAATTCTTCTTTTCACCTAATGGTGACAGCACTCTCAAAATAGGTTATTAGTATACAGTTTTACCCTCCAGGTTTTGATGACCTACAAATATGCAACAAGGAAAACTTTCTAACACAAAAACACTTGCCCACAGTGGAAGTGCTCCAGGCATCGGAGTTCACATACACAAACACGCACACGTTACACACACATGTTCAGGTTAAACCTTTTGTATAACGATGAACTCTCAGTTGCGAAGGAGACTTACCAGAGTTGTTCAATGCTCACTAAGCTGGCTTTTATTACAGGTGTCAGATTCATATGTTTCACCTTCATATGATTCTTCAGGGATTCCCTGTAGCTGCAAAGCATTATGGGGTTGATGCTTTAGTATGCATTAGCATGAACATACAGACCCACCAACACATGGAAAAACAAAACACGTGTTGGTAAGTAGATTTGTATACTGAGTTTTGTGTGTATTTATAATACACACAATAACTTTGAAAAACACTGACGTGTCTCTGCTGTTCTAGTAAATTACAAAATGATGTGTACGGATGCTAGTACACTGAATTTTACAGGCTGATAAGTTCCTGACTTTCCCCACTTGTAGATTGAATACAGCTAGTTATCTGTAAAAAGAAGTGAAAATTTCAAAAGGTCACCAGTGGGCAAAGCTGGCAATGATTTACCCACAAGAAGCACTTAACTTCTGCTAAAGCCTCCACTTGAGACTTCAGAGTTTAAATTTAAATGAGACTGCATTATCTTGCATTTTCACTAAATGGGTTGCTTACTGAAAGGCTTTCAATAGCAAAGGTTTTTTCTGTATTAAAGAGAACCTGATTTACAGATTGTCTGTCAGTTCTCATGGCCAGACAGTGAGTGGTACCTTCCTAAAAATCTCTCCAGCTGACATCTGATCCTCTGAGCCTTGGTGTCATCGCCGAAAACAGTTCTTGTCTCCTCAATGCAGTCGTGAACAAACTAAAATAAGAAGGTAAGATGTCAGCAGAGGTAGCATCAGGTAAATGCCTGCTGAATTCAACGGGAAATAGCAACATGTGCTCACCAGGCCTGCCGTTATACAGATGACTTTCACAGGGTGGACAGTGATAACTAAATAAGTGGACGGTACACATCTGCCCACCGCCGCCGGAAACAAGGCTAACTGGTCTGGCCATTTCTGTCACAGATTGGTGATCTGGTCATTTTTTAACTGATAACGACAAAGCTAAGCGCAGTGCCAGCTACATTTTAATGAACCTGAGCCACCATTCTCCGCATTACCAAAACGGACAACTGCTGCCAGGAATTGGAAGATATCCTTGAACGGAACGTTACTTAGTAACAGCAGAAATGCATGTGGAAAAACATCACGATAAAATCTCCAAAACAGCCATAAGCAGGAAGGCTTCTTAATATGTGTTGTTTATAAAATCATATTCACTAAGTCTGAAAAGCCCAGACACAAGCCACTGCTTGGAAAACCTGTTCCTTAACAAAAAAAGTGAACTTTCAGACTGATTGGGCACAAATCATTCAAAATTCCAAAACAAGGAAAAAGTCACATATTTGGGCTGAACAAAGAAAGCAATCATACAGAATGTGACTGCGAGTCTTTGAAGTGGGGTCTCAAACTGGTATCTTCTTCTGGTTGGAGGTCAGTGTCTGTGACTAGAAGGTTGCTGGTTCGAACCCCATGACCGTCCAAAGTGTTCATATCACCACTGGGCACGTGAACACAGCTCTTAAAGTCAACTACTCCATGTATTCTACTAGAAATCTGTACTCCACTTTGGGCAAAAGCATTTGCCAAGTAAATTAACAGTGTATTTTTGTTACTGAGGGGCAAAAGAGAACACTAATATACGCACTGCCAGTGGTCACGTCCCCCTTTCCATGATCCTGCGTTATGTCCTCCCTCTCAGTGCAGCTGGAGTGCTCTCAACAGTCTTTGTCCCTGCTCAGCTCAGCCTGTTTCCTTTAAGTTACTCCTCTCTCCTTACAGTCAGCTGACTCAAGTGTTTTTAATCAGCACCATTCTGCACAGGGATGGACCGTCAAAGTATGAAAACCAGACCAAAAGAAAGAAAGCAATCGTATTTTATGTCATTAGATCCTTCCAACCATATGGAGACCAACGCATGTGGAGGAAAACGCTTTTCACTCCACCCCCATTTCTCCCCAAGTCACATTTCTCAGAACTTTGCTAGCCGGACTAATTCTTTTTATTTCACTGACACATCAACCTCGTTCAGTTTCCCCTGACCAGCTTACAGCCAAAGCCAACGGCTCTGGCCCCGGGACAGGTGTCTTTCTACATAGAAGTGCCAGGTCCACAGCAAGGCCAACACCACTGGCAACTCAGAGACAGCGCTCTGCCAAAGCTGCACGTCTCTGGACTGTAGAGGAAGTAGGGCAAGCAAAGTCACCTCCCACGCCTTTTAATTACGCGTCCGAGGGGTGTTTGACTGTGTGAACCACGTCCAACACAGCTTGCAGCTTTAATTGTTTACATTTAAATATATCTGTTCTGCAGAGGTGCATAACTGAATCCTTTCTGGGTTTTAGAATAATAAATGTTGGACAGAACTGCTTTCTTTGTACCTTAAGTGAGATGAAGTGAAAAGTATATGACAATTTCCATATTTGCCTTTTCTATATCTCTAATTACCGTAATTCTTTTTTATGGCAGGGATGAACACAACCCAGTGGATTTTTTTATGAAACTTTGAAGAAACTTAATAAAATGGCTTTAAATTTCCCTGTAATCGTCGTAACTGATAGGATACGTGCCTGAGACCAAAACTTGGACAACCAGCAAGAAATTATGGGAGTTTAAAATGAGTTGTTCCAGTCATGCTTCAGTGAGTTTTACCACTCAAAGCAGTCCTACCTCATCACATACCATATCAGAGTTAAACTGAACAGTCTAAGTTAATAACAAATCCTGAAATATTATTTATAATTACATTTCATTTGCTGCATCTGCGGTTGCTGAACATCTTATGAGGCATAACTACTGTAATAGCATCTTCCGTACGCCATCATTTTCTTTCTGCTGCTCCCATCAGGGGGCGCCACAGTGGATCAACCATCTGGATCTCCTCCTGTCCTCCACATCCCGCTCTGTAACACCAACCACCTGCATGTCCTCTCTCACCACATCCATAAACCTCCTCTTTGGCCTTCCTCTTTTCCTCTTGCCTGG
>JAACJT020023162.1:0-25350 GCA_009936485.2 Gymnarchus niloticus | reverse complement strand
TTAACTCGTTGCCTAACCGTAACCCCTAAAACCAACCCAAACACAAATCATGATCCTAAGAAGCCAAACCAAAACTCCATCTGAAACCCTAACTAGGGCGACCATGTGTCCTCTTTTTCCCCAAACACATCATTTCTGAATTGCCAAAAACGTCCACGACTCAACTTTTGCTCTCCAGGGTCGCTATTCGTTGTGTGCGGGTGTCTGTCTGCCCCACGCCACCATCCTGCCTTCTGTGTCCTTTTATTTAAAAATGGAAATATGCTCACCCCACCCCAAACTCAACCTGACCCCAAGTCTAGGGTAATCATATATTCTCCTAGAAACAAAAATAAAACACAAAATTAATAAAAACTTGTTTTTTATACAGTGCTTTTAACTAGCACCACTGTCAAAACACACTGGGTCCAAGGTACACGGAGAATAAACTGACGACAACAGAGGCAAGGGAAAAATTCCCTCAGAGGGATCAAGTAGTAGTGCGGCACCCCGGCTCGCTGGCCACCTTAAAGTCTAGGCTTAAAATGCACCCGTTAAGTCAAGCTTACAGAGACCTTAGGCTGTTACTCGCTCTCCAGCTAGGCTATAGTCTGAGATGGGAGGTGCTCGGTAATCTTTGAGTTGCACCTTAAATTTTTAGTCAAGCCCCTCACAGGACTGGCAGCTGGGTTATAACAATAGACCTAAATGAAGAAGGCCAATTCAGGCCGGTGAGCAGCACACTCGAACCCCAGCCTCCACACACTAGGAAGCGACACCATGCTCACTGTGCAACTGACACTGTTGGATTCTGAATGAAGCAGCTTACCCAAGTAAATTACCCATTAAAGTACAACAATAAAGGATGCAGGCCAAATCTGCCCAGTCCACACACTGGGACGCAACACATTAGCCCCATGCCACTCTGCCATCACTGAAACCCAGACGAGAAAGCTTGCCCAACTTACATATAATGTAAATTATAATACAATAATGTAATATATACAAGTAGATACAGACATATTTACATACAGAATTTGATGTTTCTTTCAACTGCTATTTGTATTTAAATCTAGATCTGTCTCTAACTAGCAAACAAATATGATGGATCAATATATGAATGGTCACATTCTGTATACCTCACCTTTTTACAAACATTATGAAATGTCTTGGTTAAAAAGAGCAGAACCTGGAATAAGACCAAACACGGAGCTATCCAATACGGACCCTGATCTGCAAAACTCAATGCACTGCAATTCACTGAACATCTGCTTAAAGGTGATAGAAAACTCTAAAATTTGGCAAAAAAGGATCACTTTAATTCATATCCTTTTTATAATTTTTTTTTCATATCACCGGGTGCGGCAGACTATTTGGAATTTATACAACTTCAGCGTTAGACGTGAAAAAAATTCCCTTTACTTAACTTTCTTTTTCATCATCTAGTAAAAACTCCGTTCAAATGTTTTTGCTTCATTACTGGAAATCCATCAATCCCATGACTCACTTGTAAATCCTTCTGATACCACTTGTACACGTGTCCGCAGGTTTCACAGCGATTCAGATCTCTCACCTAGTCAAAGTGTGAAACCCATTATACTTCACAGATTGTCACGCCTGCACCAGAGCTGCCACGCCCTCGTTATCAGCGACCCCTTTTCCCAGAATACTAACGGCTGAAGTCAATCTCAGACTCCTTTATAGTTCCACAGTTCCCTTAACTCAGTGTGAGGTATTGCCTTTTTCTGCATAATGAGCGTTTGTGATTATTCTCTAGCCAGCCCTGAGTATGATCATTTATCGTCCCTGGTTTTCTCGAGCTCTTGCCTACCCATTTGGATCTCTCCCGTTCTCTGACTTCTTTCCTATGTGTTCGACTACGGTTTGGAAATCCCCTTGGCTCTGGAAAGGACTACCTGTTTCGGTTTTGACCATGCCTATCCCCGACCTCCTTCTGGAGTAAAGTTCCGCTGTGCACTTGGATCTTCGTGGCGTATTCATTACACAGACACACCAACAGCAGAATTTCTCCTCACCCATTTAGCTGAGATCAGTATCCATTTCTGATCAGCCATCAACCAATTTTAAGAAAAGTAAAGTTGCCTTCCATTGGGATCACGCTTCTCTCTACTCCCTGGATTTTATGGTGTGATATTACCTGACAATCTGACTCAATTCCCGTTCCCGGTCTTTCAAACGATCTCCCATGACTCACTACTACATGACTTCTGCAAGCAAAACCATATGATTAATCTGATGGCTCAATAAGCTCTATGTATAAAAGAATTCGTATCACAAAAACCTAACTAACCAATCAGTGCTGATGCAAAACAAGGCTTATTGTGAGACTTGACTGGTAGTTCGGGATACTCCCACCTACAACGGATTTTGAAGCCTCATTTGTCACGTCACTAGTAAATATACAGTATATACATCCCCAGCTGGATTATGGAGTTTTGATTGTTGGATAGGTGTAGTACTCCTTGGGAATAAACAAACATGTAGAGCATTAAGATTTTCACTATTATTCAAATACATGTTACAGTTAATGCTTTTTGAAGGAACATTTTGTTTTTCAGTGACTGATCAATTAAATAATAAAGAGTTTATTGAGGGCTGCCATTGACTCATAAGTGTTAAAGGTTTTAGCAAAAAGGGTAGCTGATTTTTAAATTCAACCAAGAGCAGCTTGACTAGGCTTTCAATTAAAACAAAATTAGAGGTCTTTTTACCAAACAAAAGCATGTCACACAAATATTATGGAAGAAACTTGACTTTGAGTTTCATGCTGGTAATGATTTAAGGAGCAATTATTCTATGATTAAGACCACATGGAGATATGTAGTAAAGGTTAGGAAGGGAGATTACCACTTACCACAATCTCTTCACTGAGGGTCTAGCACTATAATTGTGAGACAGCTTCTTTCCAGAGAGAAAACAAAAAACGATTTATTGCACAGAACAAAAATCATAAACCTTTATATGCATGAAGAAATTATAGTGTCTTTTTTATTGTTGACATTTTAACTACCTGAGCATTATTATCCAATCAAATCTGGATCTGGCCAGTATAACATGTCACATTAAAAATTTATACTCCCAACTAAATTGGTGGTTTTCTTTGAATGCTTTGTACTTTAAAGCTTCCTATCCAATACATAACATCCTAAAAATGATAATGACCACCAATGTACAAACACTTTAGTCCAAACTGACATGCAAGTGAAGCAGACAGTTCATTTGTTCATCACAAGCTCTGAAAGAGACTAAGAGGTACAAGTGCTGTTAGGCTGAGCGTCCAGTGAATGACCAGTAACACGTGCAAGTTAATACTAGAACAAGTGCAGTACTAAACGTTGTTAGAACGTAACCTCAGAAAACCTGTCACCAATAACTAGATTCCAGCCAACTTTTTCGTTCTTGCTGTTGTCTCCCTGCATACTGCTATGGTAAATCACACTTTAGCTTGGAATACACACCGGTTTGTTTTCAGTGATTATTATCTCTTGTTGTCACGTGCAGAAGATCCGAGGGCATGAGACACAGACTGACAGGACACAGGACCTTTATTCCCAGGACGGGAGTGAAACAGGCAAACAATCACTGAGCGTCGATAATTATAGCCAGTCTTCCCTAAATCGTCTCTAGATCCGGGATCCGGGAGATCCCGGAGAGAGCGCTCGGGCGACCCCTGGTGGCCATCGGGAACCACGACACTTCTCTATCTGTGATATAAACATCCAAACACAGGCACATACATGCACAAATGCATATATACTCACACAATGGATTAACTATTTACTGACAATTCATATGGAATATGTCACCGTGACTTTATAATCATCAAAAATAGTTTTTATATATACAACGTTTTTTTACTAAATACAGCTACCACTATGTCTACAGCAAACTTTAGAAGTATCCAGTTTTGCAGAATGTCCGTTGTCTCATTTTTTCAGAAGCTCTGGTGGTCCTGCCCTTAGACCGAAGGCTGACAGGCTTCTACACATAGCCCGAGGCTGATGGGTTTGAAGCAGGTTGGCTGCTCTTTGGATACCGCGGAGATGGCTTGGATCCAGCTCCTTGACAGTGGCAGCACAGGAAGGCCCCACCCAAGATGGAGAGTGAAGCAGCGCCCCAGGCCACAAATAAGGCGGCACCAAATTCGTATCTGGAAGTAAATTTTTAAGGGATTTTATTTCACAAGACCTGCTTTTAATCAACAACTGGGTCTGAGAGCAGATGAAATCATGAATGAAATTCTACTGAAATTACAGTGGTATTCCGGCTGTAAGAAATTCCAGATATAATCACCAGATGAAATCAGTTGGAATCAGTTTACACCAATAAATCTTTCCGGATTAGGAATACAAAAATAGTATGGTTGCATTTGCGTCTGAAGCTTACTGAAAAACCACTAGAAAAAGTTTAAGTTGGGTGCCTGCGACTTCAATTTGTCATATCCCGAGGCAGTACATGCAGTTTGTGTCTCCAACGAAACAGGTTTGAGTGGCATAGGAGACCAACAACCAAGTAAAAATAAACAACACATAGCCTCTACCAGAGATAGATTGGAAGTGAAAATTGACCCTGAATTTTGAACTCAGACCAGCCTACCAAAACCTAGACTGGTGTTACCATCGCACACCACCGTTTCTCTTCTGGATTAACTCAATTTATTTCCATTTTAAAAGGTAATTCATTATTTTTATCTACACAGCAGTGGCCCATTGTTCATTTGACCAAACAGGAAAACCCCCAACACTCCAGGTGGCCAATACTCACAGCATGCAGCCAGTGTTAAACATACAACATTTATTTGGATTTTGTCATACCTGGCATTGGTGGGTGTGAATGGGTTGTAGAAGTCTACAGCAATTTTATTACCAAACCAGGAGCTTCCAACAATAGCGGAAAGGCCTGTGACAGAGATGGGAAATGAGGGAGTGAAGCACTTTAACAACATTAATCTAAAGTATGATGAAGCAAGAAAACTACAAATATGAATTAGGGCCACTGACAGCATCTTTCTTAAGATGTGCAGGTAGGGGATGCTTTGCTGGATTGGAAATCTGCAACAGCATGTTGCCTGTTTACCTGCCAGAATAAAGAAGACCCCACCAGCGATTGCCACTTTGTTCTTCTGCTCGGGCATATCTGCCAGGCAGGTGGTACACTTCATACCCACCATAGCCACCAGCAGACCCATGCCGGACAGTAGGATGCCAACGATCATCAGCGCACGCGTGGCCTGAATCTCACCTGCAAGCCAGAACACGGAAGGTCATTTTCTCAATGTTTACAGTTATTACTAAATTGCTCAGCCTAGTCATTGTAGAGCCTAATATTTTAAGTGACCACTTCAGGTTACAAGTGCGAGGGACTTGAACCAGTAACTTCAGGTTGAGCCGATAACCTGAATGTTTTGAGCCTGATGCCTTGTGTTGCAGGCAATTTTTACTTACTCATAGCCCTAACCTACAACGTTTGTTTTTTTGAACTTCCAGCTATGCCTTTCCATAGTATGTAGCATAATATATTCATGGTTCTAGTGTGGTTAAAAACGCACACTTTGCCTGCACCCTCTGGTTCTGATCCAGGAAACAATCCCAAGCCTTCTACAACAAATACAGTAGGTAGAACATTGCTACGATGTTCAGCCAACATTAAGAGAACATGATTGCTTAGAGAATAGTAGGGGCTGGTGGTAGGGAGGTGTGCTGCCATTTCATGTTGGAGAGGACTGATTATTCCAGGAATTCATCTAACTTGTAATTACACGCCAGGCATCTTGGAGTAAAGTAGCAGAAATACAGAAGAACACTAGCTGAAATGGATGCAACGCTTTGGACAGTTAAACATTAAAGTTAATTTTAAAAAAAAACATCATTCAGTAAAGTGAGGTGAGATTTTGTCATAGACAATCAAGTAAAGTTCCAGTTAATTATGAGGTAGAAGACATGAATTATGTGCATATACTACTGAGCACAATTTACATCTATGAATTCATAAAATGCATTGCTGTTGTATTTCAGAGGCTACACTACATTAGTATAATACATCCGTACTTGGGGATCATGGGCCTCTCATACACAGGTTAAAAGGGAAAACATTTCAATCAACCAAACCCTTGGAATCTCACCAGGCATCTGGAGAAGCGAGTCGTAAGCCTTGCACTGGATCTGCCCAGTGCTCTGCGACACACAGGACATCCAGAGCCCCTCGTACATGGCCTGTGCCGTCACGATGTTCTGCCCCACGTAGGATGAAGCCTTCCACTCTACCATGGCCGTTGATGCTATCAGGCCAATAAAGCCTATGAGGGCTATAGAAAAACCGAGTGACTGAATTGCCAAGTTTGCCATTTTTCCCTTAAAAGAAGGCGTCTAACGAGCGAAAATAAAAAATAATAAAAATAGACACAAAATGAAAAAATAATAAGGAATTAAGAAAAATAAATCCCAAGTGGTAAAATAAAAAGTAAGTGTCCGTAAATTTATTTTGGAATGAAGGCCTAAAAAGGAAAAATGAAATCTGAGGCCACCGCTGTTCCTCAGTCTCCCCTTGTGTTTGTCTGAATGAAGTCATGTAGGGCCTTAGACCCTCATTTGAATGAGCACAGAGCAGCTCATTAGCTCCTCCTGAAGGTTCCTTCTACCTGTTTCAAGTCTCAGCAACAGTGCATGCATTCCAATTGGATGTATGTGTAATGTCACACAACTCAGTGATACATGGTTAAGGCTGGTGCAAAGGGCAAATTTTTTTTTGTATTTTGTTTTATATTTTTTCTTATCACAGGTAAGCAATTTGGACACTTAGCAAATGCTGCCTGCTTACTTATTTCCTCTCAGCTTATTTCTGCCAGTTCTCACAAGCCTCAGACTAATAAACATGATATAAGGTGTGGTATAACCAGGAAAAACTCCCAACCAATTGAAAACCAGTTGAATGCTGGGATACATCTATCCTTTTTGTAACTGCTTTTCTGGTCAGGGTTGCAGGGCCACCTGGAGCCTATCTCAGGCAACATAGGGCACAAGGCTGGGGAACACCCAGGATGGGTCACCAGCCCATCACAGGGCACATGCAGAATAGTATACTAATTCCTGTTTAGGGATACAATTGGTCTAAATGTATGTCTTAGACTTTGGGAGGAAACCCAAGTGACACAGAGAGAACTGCTCGGAGAGACGTAAAACTTAAGATTAATACATTACGACACAGTGATGTAATAGGCGAGAAAGGGTGACACAGACTTGGTGTCTAATTGATTTAGAACTAGACAGTTGTCATCAGACTACAACCCGACCACTTTATAAATTACCCTTACCGTAGAAGCACTTATAATGACAAATAGTATGCTATGCAATTTAATGTGGTTTGATATTTTGCAGAAAAGCAATTCAGACTAAGTACCTTTTTGACACTAGACAAACCGCAGAGTACACTTTATATTTCAAAATGTCAGCATTTATTTCATCCTGAAGGGGTTTGGCTATCTATCGACTTCATGCTGGACTAAAAGACAAGACTGGCAGATAGATGTATAAGGTTACAAAGACGAAACAAGTTCATGAAAGTGTACATCAGCATTGATGTGTTAGGAATTTGCATGCGCAATCTTAATGTCTATACCCACTACAGATATTGTAACGGCCCGGACCAATGCTACACTGGGGCTGGCACTCTCAGCATGCACTGGAGTTTGTACATGGTCATATTGTTTATAACATTATTCTTAATGCGGTAATTGTGTACTGTGGAGATGTAGTGTGTGTTGTAGTTAATAGTGGAGTACATTGTATTGTACTGTGAACCCTCTTGTGTGTATGTAAAATGTCCAATGTGGACGACTGGGTAATGGGTGTCTCCCCTTACCCTGTGTCTGCATTTCTTCGGCGAGTCAGTGTAATTGTGTGTGGCTGCTTTAAATTGCCGGTTTGCTTGTGTGAAAACGCCTTGTTTGAACATTACAATATGCTACGCAGTTTTCAGTGAATTTAACATGCAATACCGTTCATTCCTTATTATCGGTTGGAAACGCACACCGATTTGTGGTAGAGTTGTCGAATATCCAGTCATATTCAAAGTCACGAATATTGGGTGCTAACGCGTAGCCTACTAATTAATATTCGGCTGTTGGCGCGACTCGTTAGTCGTTAGTAAAATTAATAACTACCAGCAACCGAGTCCGACCTGTGTCTCCGCACCGCAGTACATGCCCCACTTACACGCACAACTCTTTTTAGTCTATTGGTAACGACAGTCGGTTGCTAACGAATAGTTGGAGAGTGAATATTCTTTTGTCAAAATTAGTGTAAAGTATGTACGATATTCGACGTCATCTCTATTTGTGGCGAACTCCCAGACGTCCTTTGTGAACACCTGCCACATGAGGTCCGCTTAATTTAGACAGGGACTTTCTTCCAGTCGTTTGTACACGAAAGTTGAAACTTACTTTTAACACGTAATCATTTACACCTTCCCCTGTCGTTTGCACTTAAAATACAGTTTACACTTCTATTTAACAAAAATCTGTATTTTGAGACCATACCATACTAATGTGCCGTATCGCTTTATTATTGCAATCATGGGCGTAGATTTAAGGGTGAGAATGAAAATAAAAGATTTCAGGAAACATTAAAATATCCTTGCCACGTTGTACACGTGTATGTTTACAATTATTTTGGTCGTTTACCAATTTGACCAAGGTAAACATTTACGCCCCTAATGGAAATATTTGCAAGATTTATTTAGGGGGTTTCAATGCGTGTATAGGTCTGTTAGTTTACTTTAATATCTGCTAATTTTCCTCCTCACTAATCTGAAGCAAAAGCGCTTCGCGACTTCTAACCTAACCTCACTGGGGTGAGTTGAGGGGAGAGCCCGCTGCCTCCCGGGCAAGTCTCCGCCTGTACCACCCGGTGACGACAAGCTCAGGAATGTGTAGGCGAGGGAAGTATGCATTTATTCCGTAGAAAACTAAAAAAATAATCGGAGACACGCACTAGGGCAATTTAGAGATACCAGTAAACCTAATTGCATATTTATGGACTGCAGAATGAATCCAGTGTGACACTGCGAGAACCTGCATGTATTATGATAGGTGAAAAATGCAGAAAATTTAGGCCATGTGACAGCACACACCTTAGATGAGATGCAAGTCCACCGCAGGGCAAAAATTCTAGCTCGATCCTGGTGTCTCTCACACATATTCACTTTGGGAAGTTTGAGACACTAATGCACCATGGGATGAATCGGATTTAACAGGTGTGAGACAAAGTTACCAAGACATGAATTTGGCGGTCTGAAACTATTAAATTTACATCTGAAAAAATTCAGTTACTGACGCTTTTAAAAATAACGGAAGTAAAGCATGGTGGTGCATGATACAATACTCAGGAACAAATAAACAAGCGTTATAGAATTACATTTTGAATTGGAGCTCGATTTACTGAATATACGAGCAATGCATTGCTCAAGATTGCCGCAAGATGGCACTAGGGACCGCCAGTCTTGTCAACCTAGACTGTTCAATATACTTTTAGTATACCAATATTACTCTGGGAGGTTTATGTCCCAAACCAAATATTCGAAAATTAGCAGGTGAAAAGTATCTGGACAGTGGTACTCAGGGGAGCGAATTTTGAAGGGGCGATCCACTAGAGATGGAAATAATGATTCTTTTCAAGTATTGCTTATTTATTTGAGTTGAAAAGCGTCGTTCAGATCCATTCACTTAGGACACGTGTCGCTTGGAATGTTTTCGATGGAGTCGGGGGTCCCGGCCTTCAAAGATTTACAGTTTATACTAGGCATATTGTCTCTTTCAGGCAATATGCTTATTATAATTTGCACTTGAGCGTGGACTTTGACAAGAAGTTTAAGATCTGCCAGTATAATTAAAAACAGTTGTAAATATTATTTTGTGATTGTGAGTCGTTTTTTTTAGGTGTAACCAAATCAATGTGATTTGGTTTGTTCTGATTCACTGCATCACCTCGTTGTTTTAAGTGACTGGAACTTTAATTGCTTTAAACAATAATGCAACGATGAAAAATAGAAAAAGAAAAAAGATGATAAAAACACTGTCCTTATCTTGGAAAGTATTTTATACATAAATGTAGAAATTGCATCATTTCTTGGTTAAAACAGAAATTTGAGCACTATGCACAATCCTGCAAAAATGCTTATAACTTCTCTCTTAAAATTTGACAGTATGGTTTATTATCTAATGCATTGCCATGTTTCCTTCCTCGTTTTGTATTTTATGGTTATTATGTGCTTATTTATTTTGAAATGAAAATGTTTGTCAGGAACTATCAAAATTCTTCTTTGAAATGTACAAATATGAAAAAATACCAACTGGCATCCCATCCAGGGTATATCCCTGACTTCTACCCTGTGCTGCCTGGGATAGACTCCAGGTCCCTCCTGCAACCATGACCTGGATAAGTGGTTAGACTATGGATGGATGGATGGATGGATAACATACCTTGAGGTTAATGCATTGTCATCAAATAATTTATAATAAGGAAAGTTATATCCATAGAATAACAACAAATATTTACATACAAGTGTCAGGATTTAATTACAAAACACTGAGAAAAACTAAACTATGATACATCTTACCATACACAACTTAGAGAGCTGATGTTTTCCTTAAATTCATTAAGAACTTACAGATCTGTTTAGAACTAGACTGTTTTTTCTTACAAGAAACTTTCCAATTATTATAAAAAGTGGTATGACAAAGCATTTCCACCCTGTAGTACCTAGATATCAAAATTCACTTCAGTGCAACAGGATGCACCTTTTCATCAAAAGGTCAATCTAAAGAGCTGTGTCATAGTAGTATGTCCGAAAAGTTCCACATGCCCGTGAAAGCCACAATAAGTATACTTACAGAGTAGTGTATTCAATTTGGAATGCAGCCCTACTATCAGTCACTACCTTTAAGAGTTCTAAGCTTGTCATGTTCTTGAATCATTTTTTAACAAGTGCCTTCTCCTGAATTATATATAGGATATTGCTTGCTGTGAACTAGATACTTTGAAGAGAAGTGTGGGGAGGAGGTGATGTCATGGCCTAACTTTCAAGATTGGGGGTTGAGATGCCACCTGCCCACTGCATGTGTGGAGTTTTCATTTTTAAAATAAATCTTCCATACAAAAAATCCATTACATTGTTGTTAATTCTTCTCAGAAGTAAAAACCTCCTTGCAACTTTCTTTCACTCCAAACTTAGTCCATACTCGCAGTGTAAATTTTCAACTTGCTGGTTCATTCGTGGGAGAACGTATTTTAAGTTTTCCTTAAAATACAATGATTAGCTTTTGTCACAATTATACACATAAGAATACAGAAGTTAAATGATGGATATACAAAACTTTGAAGGCCTTAGATCTCATGTTTTCTCCGACCAAAGGACTGATTCAGGTTTAAAATCGCTGTGACATGGCGCATGTGTTTTGGCCAGCTCACCATCTGTCCTGAGGCCTGTAGATGGGTGCACAAACACGTATGGTGTCATTCCTGAATGAGGGAACCTCCCCAGAGTGAAACAGCATGGCGAAGGAGGGAGTGTCTGCTACTCAGAGCCTCTGCTTGTATGCCACAGTTCAGGAGCAAAGAGTCCAGGTATATCTCCAGAAGATATGCTACTGCAGCTGGCTGCTGTCAAGCTCACGTGGCCCCCTCCGTCGACTCTGCCTCCTCATACTCAGGTGGAATGTCAGTGGAGACTTACGTGTGTTGGCTGGTGGCCTCAGGCAATGAAGCACATAGCTGAGTCATCTCCTCCCATTTGTAGCCAGGCCTGTTCAACAGAAGCTTTCAAGTTGGGCAGAAAGCTAAGCAGACTGTACAAAATGCTGTATAAACTATAAAATGCTGTATGTGTACAAATATAAACAGCAAAATACTACCAGTAAAAAAAGATGGACTCTGAGCCTTTGGACATGACGTAAATGTTTTTGGGATGAGTGAGGAAAACAGCACCAATGATGTATACCAAGAAGCTTGCTTCAGTATGATGTATCGGGGAAACAAGAGGAAATTTCAAGGGGCAGCAACAGGCCAAAATGTGCACTAAATGCATTTCATAAATCATAGGGACCATAAGCTGTCTGCATTTGTGAGGATCAAAAGGGTACTGCTGCTGTGGTACTATGGTCAAACTACTGGTCACAAGGCGCTATTATATTAACTTAGCAGGCACTTTGATCCAAAATAAAATGTAGTGAGACAGATATATCATCAAGAATATGGAGCAGTTTTGGGATTAAGGGCCTTTCTCAAAGGCCCAACAGTGATATGATAACTTTTGTGTGGCATGGGATTTAACCTGATGACCTTCAGGTCACAGGCACAGACACCTATTCTGCAGAACCACACACCAGGTGGCCTTGTGGTTAAGGACCTGGAATTGTGAGCTGAAAGCTGCTGGTTCAGTGTTCTACTGAAGTCCCCTTCTGCCAGGAATTAAAACAGGAAATAACCATATGTACAAAATTAAAATGTATACTATCAAACAGGCCAGGTGTAGAATCTATGGCTGTAAGGTGATGTCTGTAAGGAGGACTTTACACGTAGACCTGAGCACCTGAATGGTGTGTCAGACTAGTGTGGCAATTCAGTTTCAAATGCATATTTATGACAAATCATATACACAGTACAGTATACTACTAATAAGAAGAATTTTTGTTGTACAGCATCATAATTCAACGGATCAATAAAATATATTTTATTATAAAAACATTACATAATTTTCAAACATTTATCAGTCAAATATCTCACGATTACATAGTTTGGAAGAACTTGCCTTTTGTTTCTTCCTCATCCTTGTCAGAGAGGTGTTCTTACGACAGGCAATGACTGGGTTGGACTGGTTTTCCCAGAACGCTCCAGTATGGCTTTACTGGCAGGCACCCAGAAATGTCTAAAGACCGAATGGACAAGCGAAACAATATAGAGGTGGCCTGGCATGAAAGCACGACGTGCGGGTCTCATACTGGTGTAATCTCTTCCCTGACTCATCTCATGTTCTGGACATCGTGTCATGGCCCAATAACTACGCCATGGTGGGCAGTTCCTTTCCCACCTCCACCGGACTCGCAGTTATAAAGTGCAAATCTTACATTTGCGTGCCAAAAAACTTTCATTCTTAATAACTGCATAAAAGGCTTTGCTCCCTAATACTGACTTCGTTGGTCTGGAGAAAAGCTGGTATTGTGGACTACCCGTAAACAAGAGGGGCATAAATAAAAGAAATAAATAAAATTCTTCCGTTTAATAAATATGTTAAAAACTACGATCAAATTTCAAACTGATAATTAAGAGCACTTCGCAGGCAAAGGCATACGTATCAAAAATGACGTTTCTACCTTTCAGAAAATGTGGTAACTTTTGCGTGTGAATGTAAGGTGAATGAAGCCATAATCGTGTAATGAAATTCCTGGCTAAACGATTCTCCCTTATCATTACTGACGGTTAAAATGTTTCGTTGGGAGTTTGCATTGCGCGCGTTTCCTATGACAACACGTACCGGTTTTTCTTGAAGATTTGCCCCAGGCTTGAGTGAGAAAAAGAAAGGCAAATAAGGTGGATTCAAGGATAGTTAATACAATCGTGATCCACGACTGGAGGAGGTCAAAACAACTTGGTTATTAATTCCAAAGTTGAGCGTCTTACCGGTATCCCTAACTACTTTTTCCAGGTCTGCGGCTTAAATCTCTGTAGTAATGTAGAGACGGCACGGTTTCGCAGGGCGATACTGGGTGTGTGTGTGTTTTTCCCCTGTAAAGACGAAATGTCAACGTAGAGGAGAATATTGGCATCTAGAAACCTTCTTGTTTCCCAGGTAAGCATTACTGGCAATTCTTGAAATAAACTTTTAAGTTAAATTATTTTTGTCTGCGAACAATTTTCCGTTATTGTTAATTCATTGCGTATGTCAAGCGGGAAAGTAACTGGGTGAAACACAGTTAAAGCCTTTGACAGGGTGAATTCAGATTATCTAGGGTAATATAGGATAAAGTAACCCCTGTTCACCTTGTGATTTAATATAGGCCTATATTATATCTATAAACTTTTTAAGCTGAAAAATTTTTATTCAATAGTTTACAAAATTACTTTTAAGTGGGTAAACAGGTGAATGTGGAAAAGCAAAACCTAGGTACAAAAGCAGTAGGTAAATTTCACGGCAGGATATTTACGGCTGCAGGTGCGCACAGACAATCAGACTTTTCGGTATTTATTGGATAAAATGACCGTACAGGACTATAGCGTCCAAATGCAACCATAGATCTGGTCAAGGTCCAAAGACAACAGCTACAACTACTAAGCCAGTTTATGCATTAGTAGAAATGCACATAAGCATCTGAGGCAAGGAGAACCGCGACGAAGATGTTTTTTTTTTTTATTTGCTTGTATAATTCCCCCCATATCTGCCCGTGGTGTTAATGTGCGGCATCAGCGAATAGAGCATGAATGATTGTGCCGACGCATCAGGTTCACGATGCTGGTACAGCACATGGAACCACAACGAGGATTTGGAAAACTTACTGAGGAAGGGGGGGGGGATTAATTAATCTGTGACCTGAACATATAACAGAACGACTTTGGGAAATAACTGAAGGCGTCACTTTATCTTCCAGGTCCTCCTCACCTATACACTAGATACAGTCGCTGACTCCGCTAGAAACTCTGCCTGAGATGTGAGCGACGATTTCAGTCATTGTTTCTAGTAGTGTAAACGACTGGACGCAGCAAGCGGGCCGATGTCCGCGGACGAGACACACAGCCTTCTTTCCACGGGGCAGGACATTTGATAAAAAACTGTAAAAGCCTGTGGAAAGCACCTGCTTCCGTTTGAGCAGTGGGCGTATTGCTTCACTGACAGATCTAGAAACGTCTTATTAACGTAAGTCGTAGCTTTCAAATCCCGCCCTACCTTAAACGGCAGTCCATGATACACAAAATCCATTTAGATCTGGTATTCTGCAATTACTGTGCTTTATTCTTTGAGTTGATCTAAAGGCAGATCATGGGCTTAGGCCACGGCTGGGGAAACCAGCAGATGATACAGTTACACTCCTTGCACCAGGGGAGTGATGATACCATAGGCTGGGTTGAAACCAAAATCTCTGGCATGTAGCTGAGCAGGCTTCACCCCAAACAGCCATTCTGCCGCAAGCCTGCTCCGAGGTTCAGTTGAAAGAAAACAATATAAATAATAATAATAATAATAGTAATAATAATAATAATAATAAAACCTTGCTCTGTGGCTTTTCTGCTAAAGAAGACCACTTTATTGAAAAGGACCAGCCAGTGCACATAGTAACATCGATTTCATAAATGACCTAGTCCATCTGTAGGGACTTTAAACAAAATGTTAAAAATAATATATGGTAAACAGGAGCAGATTGCTTGAGAAAGAAATTCCATTTTTACAGATTTTAAAACACCAAATTTGCAGCGATATAAAAAACCCTTGTTATCTTGAGACAAAATTGGCAAACATTAAATTGACAATTGAGAACTGATTGTACTATACAGGATCTTGAACATTTTTCTTACAATGAATATATTAGTGTAATACTTAAATCTACACAGGCATATGGAGAAAAAAAAATCTAGAAGTGGCATCTCAATGTCTGTTGTACATTAGTTAAATGTTAGGAAGATGCTGAGAGACAGTAGTTAGTCAAAGTTTCAACACAACCATGAATTTATGAAACACTAAAATTACAAGGCACCATTGTAAGTTTTTTGGTCTGAATCCTGGCTACACACAAAATGGATCTTTGCTTTTTTTTTTTTTTTAAATGTAAAGCTCTTGCACCACGGCACAACAAGGCCACCTGTGTTGACAGCATCTTATTTAATACACATTTGTAACCAGTTTGCTTACTGTGAATATCATGTTACATTTGATGAGAGAATGAAAAAAGGCATACAAACAAGAAAACTGGACTTGTCACACGTTCTCTCATTTACTAGTTCAAAACCAAGAAGCATCCACTGCGGTCTGAACCCTGAAAATGACCCAACTTAAATTCAATACTGATATAAAAACAGATAAAAAAAAAAAAAAAAAGCTTTTTTTTTTTTTTAATACCAAATAATTTAGTGGTCATAAACGCTATACTTTTGAAATAAGTCATTTACAGTTGAGCCTGCCATTGGCCAAATTAAATTCTAGGAGTAACATGAGAACTAATGTGATAGCAGATCATTCATTTTAAAAAGGATTTTAAAGTGACGACAACATATATGAAGTCAAATTATTTTGATATCCAGTTACTTGTACGGTTTTAGCTGATGTTTACCTGCTCCAGAATTAAGACAAGCGGTTTAAAACATGCCCTGGCAATGTAAGACAATTTGATTATCCTGCTGTATAGGGACACCACCAACTGCACTATAACTCGTCCAACATGACATTACTAACCAACAAGGCCCATTTTCATCCGCACCTAGTATTCTGTAAAGGCTACTGCAGAAGCCCTTTTTTTGTTCTAACAACCATAGGGTACATATCAGCAAGTCAGCTTTTATAACCTTTCACACATTGATGGATAAATGGTCTCAGCAAGGCTATCGATGGCCATCTCATGTCCTGATGAAAAACTGCAAAGCTGGAGACACTTTGAAAAACAGCAAACACAGCCTTGTTTAGTCTAGATTACAGTCAAGGCTAAACGGGAAGTCAAACATAAAACACGTCCTTGTGTGGAGAAGTGTGGGGAAAGAGGGGAAAAAAAAAAAAAAAAAGCCCTCAATGTGAAATACAGCAATCCTTATATTCAATAGCTAGGGCATTCACATTATTACATCATTTTGTATGATATAACAAAAGGTGGATAACATTAACTGTGTTGTTGCTCAATGTAAACAAAATTATATCGATCAATGTGGCATAAAGTTTACAGTATGTAATATACACAATAAAAAAAAGTTTTGTCCTACAAGACAGCAAATTCATGGATGTCTGCTTACAAACCGTGTAAACAGCACAGATCACCAACACAAACTGATGTCACTCAGTATGTCCAACATTAAGCAAGTCGAATAGGATTTTAATCCAGGGAGAGCATGTCTGTACTTGGTCCCGTCATCATGTTTGAACTTGACTACCTTATTAGAAGGAAGTTGGCTACAGTTTATAAAAAAGGCACTGTCAGCTGCCCACTGCGCAGTCAGACCGAACCAAAGTTGCTCCTTCCTAAAAACAATTCATGAGGTACTGAGGCCCAGATTCCATTACAAGTATAAAATTATCACCAGAGATACACAGATATGTCATAACAGGCTGCATCTGTCCCTTGACCGATCACAAGAAAGTCATTGATATTCTGGGATATCTTGTCAAACGGCACCCATGAAATCACATAGAGCAGGGCTGTCCATTGGTTGGGTACAATGAAACATGACAAGCTGACAGGGAGTGATATTCTTTGGTGTCTGATGCATTTTTATCCCAGAATACTGCATTTTATCTGATGACTATCATTGACATCTCATGTGTTACATACATCTTTAGGTGACTCTGCAAGTCCCCACTCTTATCCAAGGAAAGACAACCTGAGATCGGCTGATCTAAATGGATTTTTGACATTGATAAATGGAACAAATTAAAAAAAAAAAAAAAAGCTAAAATGGTTTATAGGACCTAAATAATGGGAGAATCCTTACTGACTGCCATGTTTTTTTGGAGTAGGTAAGAACCCATACAGTCCTGAAGAAATTCATGACACAGGAGGGGAGGCCGATCCTCATGGGGAGGAAAAGAACACCCAAAAAGTTCCACTGAGGCATCCAGATGTTTCCCACAGACCAGATGTGCAAAGTGGCAGTGACCCCTGGGGTCATTAAAGTGTTTGCCTCCTGATGCTCCCAGCTTTCTAACATGTCCTTGGATAAACCTTTGGAACTCAAAGATCAACTGTCAATCGAAATGCAGCAAAAAAGACCTAGGGTCATTGCCTGTAAAAGGAACCTGTGGGAAAGAAATTCAGTTGATTTCCATCAAAGTTTTACTGATTTAAACAGCCCAGCATTGTTCTGACTGTGATGAAAATGTGATTCACTCTCACTCTAGTATGTGACTAAACTACAGAGTAGACACCCTAAATATACAATAAATTCTTAACGACCACAGTAAACGCAGTGACCTACAAGAATTCACTCAGTGTGGACGTCACATAAAGCCAGGCTGTCGTGTACCTGGCTTTCATCCCAGCATTTCTATAAACCACTCTGTGGGTACTGGCTAGGCTCGAGGCAGTTACCTTTAAGTGAGGTTCCAGGTCTGGCAGGTGCCTGAGTGGAACGGGGGGACCTGGAGGGCAGGGAGGTGGACTCCACATTCTCACAGCTAATCGGAGGAGCAGGTGGCCTGACAATGAGAGAGACTGAATGCAAAGCAACAGAGGCAGACAAACAAAGACAAGGACGGGACTCTAAACAGGAAAGGGGGAAATGTGCATCATATACATACATCCCCCTGAGGATCTTGCACATAACTGAATATAGCTACCCATAATTCTTTCAGTCGCTAAAGAGTCAGTCTGAAGGCTGATGACGGAGTACCTCCCTGCCAATCACGGGAGCTGCGGTACCTGTCAGGTCTCCAGGTTCGTGATTTCTGGCATTGCTCCTGCATCAGGGGCCTTGGTATCTTCTCCGTAGACAGCTGCCACAAAATTGCACACACCATGGAGACACATGTACTCTCTACAGCCAGAAGGCGGGTGACCGCTTAGGGGACTTCCTCACTGCCGTGCTGTTTAATAGTGACTCTTAGTACTTTGGGAGTTAACCCAGAGCATGATGATGTCATCTGACAACACAACATCAACAGCGAAAGGGGAAATGAAAAAAAAAAAAAGGAATAATTTTGCCGGTCTTACACAAATGAAGTAAATAGAAGCATTACCTTCCTGTGTCCCCTTGGGGGTGTCTCTTCTAAATCTCTGCACTTCTTGTAATTCTTCTCTTCTTCCTCCATTATTAACCAAGCGATTTCCTGCCGAAACAAATAAAAACAGAAGACGACAAAACACAATGATATGGCTGCCATTCTGTTGCAGTGGTCACAATCGGTTCTGCACGGCTTTGTATGCCTTATACATGACAAAAACCTGAAACAGAACCACTGGGTTTACACATTTCTTGTTCAACATTGAACAAACATTAGTGAAATGAAAGACAAACAGGAAGGGGATTTAAAGAACCAGTTTAGTAACACAGCAGGACCAGAACCCCAGCTTAGCTTCCGACAGTATCTGTGACAAGATGTTTTAAGGCATACTGAACGAGGCCTCTGTAATGCAGATACATTCCAGAATTGACCGAGATCAAACAGTTTCATCATGAGGCTGAAGAGCACCTCTGTAGAATATCGTCCAAGCCATCTACATCAAGTTGAAGTCAATGTAAGTGGAAAAGCTCAAGGGAGGAGTGGCAGGTCTTCAAAACATCATCCTCACCTCATCCTGTGCTACTTGAGCTGCTCTTTTATTGATCTTGTGTGCCTGAAAAAGCGAAAAAGTTGCTTTCATTAAACATGTCTTTAAGGGGTCTTCAGATAGATGTTTAAAAATGGGAACATATGCTGAACAATTACAATCAGTTCTTCTTCCTGTAATCTTCTGGCCACCTCCATGTCTCGAACCTCTTGCAGATCTAGGTGGTCCATACCCTGGGTCAGCTGCATCATGTCAGACTCTTCTAGCTCATTCCAGTCTGCAGAAGGTTCCACAACCGAGACGAGATTTATTTTGACTTATTTGCACAGCAGTTCACCTGTTTTAGATGCACACAAGCTGTTAGCTCACAATTTATTGACACCTCTTGGATACTGGTTGGGTACTAGGTAATGCAACAGGTTTTTTTTGATCAACCCGCAAACCAACAAAGCATTTGCACATGAAAGGTTATAATGAAATCAAAGAAACAGATAAGGGTGATCAAGAAAGACAAATGCATTGGATTTAGCTTTTTTTTTTTTTTAAAGTGTTTAAATAAAAATTGGTGCAGTGGCAATCACTTGGATCACTGGCTTGATTCTGGGGCCTGGCTGATTTGTTGAGAGGCTGGAGAAAGTGTCTCAGCATGGGGGTGCTTCAGACAGAGTGAAGACTCTCAGTTCCCACCACCTCCAACACACAGGGCCAAATGGTACCTGGGCCTCTAGAGGAACGGGACAGGCCCCTGCCTGCTGAAGGGTCCACACCAGATATGGGGACTGTCCCCTGAGGCTCCCAGGAGTGTCTTCTCCTCGCCATGGGACTTGACTGTTGGCCATTGGACAGCTGCCTTCGGGCCCGCCCACTATTGTGGGCAGCATGCTCCCAACCCACATATGCTCGGCTTGGATGTGGTGCCCTTCCATACACATCATTAGCCATTAGAGGGTAATTATCACGTGCCATATCCCTTGCTGGGAACCCATCCCTTTCTCCTTCAGGGTCGGCCACGCTGTCTGCCTCCTTGCTTCTGTCCCACTGGGGTGGCGGTGGCCGCAATGGTTTCTCCTTCTGCTGCGCTGCCCCAGGCTCCAGTGAATTCTGTTGCCTCCTTGAACTGCCCCTGCTGAATCTTTGCCTATCCAGGCTAGCTTCAAGGGGATCGAGTGTGGGCATTTCTCCTTTTGAGGGACCAAACAACAGTGGTTTGGGGGTGGCGGGCATAGTCGATAAAAGTCAAACAATGAGAGGAACGGGTGTTATTTGGGTGGGGTTAACAATGTTAATGCTCATCATTAGGACAACACAGAACGAAATGAAACAACAAAAGGCCAGCTGGACCGGCTGAGGATGGAATTCCATGACAATCAGCCAAGGAACTATGGTTTAGGTCACATGACTAAACAACGACAGACAAACGCTACTGAACATACAGACTGAAACTTCCGTAATGAATGTCAAACACACCCACACAAGAAGACAGCACGCCCTGGGAAACTCCAAGCAATGTATACTGATCTCCAAGGATAAGAATTACAATCTGTCATGTAGTATCACTCGAACTCTCTGTACTCATTTCTAAGAGACTGTTCCCAATCATTAGCTATTACTTTGAGGACAGCAGGCTACTGACATACACCAGGTTTAAAGCTATAGAGGTAGTTGCAGACCGTGGCACTACCTGGTTTCTGGTAGGGAAATATGCTAACAAGACTGGGTCTAACAGCAAGCTTTGAGTCACCAGTGCCACAGATGACAATGAAATCATACAGAAAAAGCAGATCTAATTCAAGCCTGAAGGACCAGGGAAGCGAGTCAACAAAAACAGACACCACATATCATTCCCACCCAATAAATCCTCAGATGATAATATGAATGCTGAAAACGCTGGAAGTGGCTTACAGTGGATGTACGTATATACCAGGCTCAGTATTAGAACATCCATGACTCTATGCTAAACACACCACACATAAACCACAGGGCAAAGGGTGATCTCCACCTTGGTTCTCGTAGAGCCCATCCTCGAAAGCAAAGCCCTCCTGCTTTTTTCTCTTCCTCCGCTCCTTTATCTCCTTTTCCTGAAGCTTTCGAGCTATAGCCTGTGGGGCACGGGACACAGCATCAACGCAGTCTATGATGGGCAGATGCTCTTACGTTCAGGCACTGAAGCAAAAAGTCACCATCAACCAAAGCAAAAAGATGGTCAACCCCAAGGGTTGCTGCCAGAAGGAGACGCTTTGGGCCCAAAGAGGAATCCTAGAGACTTAAATGAGCTGTGCCTGATGCTTAAGTCTACCAAAGATGATTTAGAATTATGTTCAATTAAGTAAATGAGTTTTGGGATCTGACAAACTGGTTGTGGCTTTCTGTAGCTCTTTAACGTTTCCACGGACCCAAATGAATGAAAGGACACTAAGAGCTAAACGCAGCAATCATTTTAGTTAGGAACTACACCCATCCTCCAGGATGGTTCAAGGAAATGAAGACACACACAAATACAAAAACAGCGTCAATCTGTGAGGGTTCTCACCTCATCTTTCTCTTCTTGCTGCCGCAGCTGTCGAGCCTGCCATACCAGCTGCTCCTGAATCTCCATGGCAATTTCACTGTCACTCTGCTCTCTGAGGGGGAGAGACAGACCTTACCATGAACATTCAGGGGAAAAAAAAAAAAAAACACATTAGAACAGGACTTCTACGAGAAATACTGGTGAACCACAGTCCAATGTCCACTGGAATTAACCATAGTGGACCTTTAAAATCTCAACGATCCACAGAATTTCAGCCCAAACATGTGGCTGCACGGCCCCGTTCTTTCTTTGTGTGCCCTATGGCATAAAATCTTAATCTAAACCCACCCCCCCAACTAAAAGAAACAGGGAAGGCCCAAAGGTAAAAGAGCACACAACAAGGCTAGACTGGTGCAGATATTACTGGCTCACCCAGCCCCAACCTGCCCAGATCGAACAATGTCACACGGCAAAACGTCCTTGAAAGACGCAGAGCAACATGCAGGAAGCTGACAGGCACCAGACATTCCGCCCTACATATCTTGCTTTGGTTGATAAACAGCAAAGTCAGAGAAGCGCGTGCCAAAGCATCTTTCTATTGCCTCAATTATGAGAATGGAAGGGGAGGAAGCCATTATTATTAGGTCAATGCCTTTCTTGCCAAGAAATGAACACACAAGCATGTCGCGACACCCATTTTAGCAGTTCCTCACAGTCATAGAGAAAGAATCACTCCCCACCCCCCAAACACAGCTCTGCTGGTTATCAGCATATGAGAACCAACCAAGAGCAACCCAGCTGTGATGACGTTTTCTTGAAGCCAAGGCCTGACGTGTCCTAGCGACCAACCGTCAAAAGCATTTCGTGTCAAGCCTCATTTCCAACCAGCAGCTTGTCGCGTTGTGGGAAACCCGCCTCAAGCTGAACGCCTCCTGCTTCGGTTACCGCTTCCGTGAAGGCTGTGACCTACATGGTCCTGTGGAGCTGCCGCATTCGGACCCTCGTCCGGAGGTCCTCCTCCTCCTGCAGTCGCTTGGCAACCCGTAGGTCCTGCTGCACCAAGCGGTTCCTGTGCACATTGGATGCTAAGTGGCTCTCAACTGCGGAGAAAATGTCGATTCACATTATTAATAATTGCTGTATAAAAATTCTTCTTTCGGGTCTCTGTCAGAACTTCTCCGAATGTTTTAGTGAGGATTATTCCAGAGAAAAGGGGGGAAAAAAACTCCCAGGCTATTCAGATGTATCATCTCATGGACACTTGTTAAATCCCCCGTTCACGTTTCAGCAATAAAATGCAGTCTTTACTATAGGGTCTATGGTTAAAAAGCACATCAAGCTTGAAAAGCTAAATGCCTGTCACCAGCTCAGAATATGGCTACTGTTTGTGACGTCACTGGCCCATGTTAGTCAGGAAGACTGCAGAATAACACATTAAATCACAGCCTCAGAGGTGCCATGTGTTTATATGTTCTAGGCACCTGGGGCTCCTTATAAACCAAAACTGCTGACACTCCAAGGCCACATCAGAGTGAGATTGGCCCAGAAGGCAGTAAATCCCAATAGTGATGTGGTGGGCACCTGTCCGTTAAAACCACCAGGCTGGAACTTATTTCCAATAACCTATATTAAGTTAAAAGCTCTGGGCGCAACACCAGACATTAAAATAAGTCACAACTTGGCCGCTTCTACAATCCTGTAAATGCTAAAAGGATTTTAGAGAAACCTACGTGCTGAAATATCAAAGCCAACAAACTAGGAGGAAATATCATGGAAGGATGCAGCGGCGGTTTGAGCAACAATAAGAGCAGGAGACGCAAATTCGGAATGCGGCCAACGGCCCAGGGGATGGCGAAGACTCGTCCTTGTAATCTTTTCTCAAAGTCAGCTTTAAGATGGGGAGACGTGTTTACAGGAAAACCAGACAAGAATGGATAGGAGCAAGGCTGACCAATCAAACTCCGAATGAGTTAAATCCCAAAGAGGGAAAGAATCAGCACAGTGGAAAATCATGCTGAGAAGAGTGGAGAAGGAGTGAGTCAGCAGCCAGCAGCCTCGTTCCCCTTACAGCAGAAGCATTCCCAGTCCAGTGGGGGCAGTAACCAACAAAGAAAACCTACTGAACTATGTAAAGCTGACAGAGGATGTGCTCTGCAGCTGAATAGAGAAGAGTGTGTTTTCATGGAATAAGGAACACGCTGTGCGTTTCTGCATGCGGGACTACAAGCACAATCACAAGGTGGGCTTTGTGCCCAGCTACCCGCCAGGGTTGGGATGACGCCGTCCGGCGGTGGGACTTACTCTCCTGCTCCTGCAGGCTGTGTGCCAGCGTCTGATC
Organism: Gymnarchus niloticus; assembly: GCA_009936485.2. Lineage (NCBI taxonomy): Eukaryota > Metazoa > Chordata > Actinopteri > Osteoglossiformes > Gymnarchidae > Gymnarchus > Gymnarchus niloticus. The sequence goes on along the minus strand of JAACJT020023162.1, from coordinate 1,053 downwards.
CTCCAACACAGTGAAGTCCCGGCACACTGCAAGGAGCGGGAACACAAGAACATGGGCATGTCAGGGGAGGCTTCTTTAAGGTTAGCGGACAGCGGAGGAGGGGGGGCAAACTGCAGCATGCAGTGCAGCTTCAGTCCCCGCTTGACACTGAGACAACAGGTTTGCGTTACTGTCACCCAGCTGAGCCTTGACAGGGGAATCACCCATCTGTCGACCTTTAAGAAACCCCTCAAAACTCACGTTTTCCAGGAACTGCTCTAACTCATCCAATGACTGACAGCTACAGCCATGGATTCCCTCTCCAAGTTCTTATTTAAGCTCTGGACTTGAAGTGAATCTGCATAGAAGCATTAATGTCTAACTACAATTGCCTTCTGGTTGGATGCACGCTGTGTAGCTGTTAATCTAATGCATACCTACACTTGGTTGCTGGTCTCTCATTGGACAGACAGCCTAGCTGCACTTAAACCTCAGGTAGCTCCTTAACTGCTGTACACTTGTGTTGTATCTGCCTCTCTGCTATCACTTTGGACAACAGAGTCTGCTAAATGAATAAAATGTAAAAATGTTTGTACACAATACATATTTATAGTGTGAAATGCAGTCTGCGCTAACCCTTGGTATGTACAAAGAATCTGACTTTAGAATGCATTCAATGAATACCATTGAATCATTTCAATCAGCAAATTGCCACCCACTCCATCCATCTTTGAACCAGTCATGCTGGTCAGGGTCACGGTGGGAAAGCCTGGAGGTAAAATCCTTGGCAGCACAGGGCACAAGGCTGCGGTACACCTTGAGTATGCTAGCTCACCATAGTGCCCAGCACAAAGCGGATTGTATTCAAATCAGCAGATAGCTTCATTTAAGTTACCCTTTCTTCACAAGCCCATTCAACTTACAGTGAGTGCATGTCACTTCTGCACAGGGATGTGGGATGTTGTGACAGTTAAACACCCCACATAAGGTATTTACTAGACTCCTCACACCCGGCCCATGATCTCTTCCAACTGCTGCCATCAGGCAAAAGATACAGAAGCATTAAAACAAGGA
>JAACJT020023161.1:0-14019 GCA_009936485.2 Gymnarchus niloticus | reverse complement strand
ATCCATCCATCCATCCATCTTCTAACCGCTTATCTTGGTCAGGGTCACCAGTCTTGTTAAACCATATTATAATATTATTGAGTACGAATTTCCCAACATATTAATAAAACCATTTTTTAATGAAATTTCATGCATATTTAAATATAAAAATTTAAATTTTATTCATTCATGATTGGCTCTAATCATAGCACAGGAGCTGCCCCAGCTTAATATTGTAAAAGCCAAAATAATAGTTCATTCATACTCATAGATTTGATCCCGCATCTGGCTTTGTGGAAGCCAGAGGTCATGAGGATTAATTAAAATGAAGGAAATGCTGGTTTCTGTTCAGCTCCTTGGGTGATGCCACTTCATTTCAGAGGCTGACATAGATAATCGATTTGAGAGTATAAAAAGGGCCTTTATATAATACCTCTACAAATTAGCATAGCCAACAGCAGCGAACATCGCTACTTACGTCGGCTTTCTGGGAGATAAAAGGATAAAACCACAGTGAATAGAAGAAAAAAAAATGATCGTATTCATTCCTCGCACCCTCCAGAATCATTTCACAAGACCACGTGTTAAAAACAGGACACTCAGATACCCAGAAGGCAAACCTGTGTTTAGCTGCACTCATGTACCACTCAAGTACGTGTAGAACTGGACTTGGAACTGACTGCAGACAAACTGTTCTGTAAAAACGTGTGTTAAGCCATCTTTAGCATAAACCTTAATGCTTATTTAATTGAATGTATTGTTCTATATTTATTATTATATAATATGCTATCATCATAGGACGGTGGTTTTCTTAAATTTTATTCTGTTCAAGTCCAAAAAGCCCACAGGTTTGGTCTCATGTCTCATGGAAAGCAGAGGCTTGTTAACTGAAATGAAGGGAGCACTGGCTTCCCTTTCCATCCGCCTGATCCAGCATTTCCCTCCTTTTTTGTCTTCTCATGTGTTACGTGTAACCGTCTTTGTACTCGCCTGTGATAACGTCAGCAGTTTTCAGTTCCCTCAAAAACACAAGGGCCAAAATCTTCCCGCAAGATCACACCAGGATTCATTTCCATGTGCCGTTCACGGTACTTTAATTTGACCTTTCCTAGTGCGTTCTGCTTGAGGCCTACACCCCTCCTTCATTCCCTCTGCCGTTTCCCCTTTCTTTCCTGCACTCCTTTGACTTAGCTCTCTCCATCCCTCCCTAGCGCTCACCTCATTCAGCTCCTTGGTGTTCCTGAACTCAGGTAGGGTCTCCAGGCAGAAGATCATGACCGAGACGATGATGACCATGACACTGACGACGGCGACGATGCGAGCCCCGGATGAGGACTCCGGGTGCTCGAAAAGCATCCACAGGCTTCGCTGGAGTTTGTTAGTGGGGAGAGGGCGCTCCACCTCCTTGGGAAAGCCCTCGTCCTCACGGAAGCGTGTCATGATGTCCTCGCCCAGCTCGTAGAACTCCAGCTCGTCCAAGAAGACGTCCAGTGGGATGTTGGGGGGTCGCCGGAGGCGCCCGCCCGACTGGTAGAAGTAGAGGATGGCATCGAAGCAGGCCCGGTTCCTATCCAGGAACAACTCGTTCCTCAGCGGGTCAAAATAGCGCAACCGCCGGCGTGGGTCCCCCAGCAAGGAGTTTGGAAACTGGGCCAGAGTGCGAAGCTGGGTCTCGTACCTCATGCCTGCTACATTAATGGCCACCCTTTCGTTTACCATCCACGCTCCCCTCCACGAGCGCCGGCTTTTCCTTGGCCGGTCCCCATCCTCGGCCTCCTTCTCTTTTTTCTCGGCCGTGTTCCGCCGGTTCTTCACGTTCTTGTTCTCCGTCTCCTGCTCCTCCTCCACCTGCCCTCCTCCAGTCTCCACCTCATTCCAGTCTTCCATCTCTTCCTGTCCCCGATGGGCTGTGCTTTCCCGTGTTCGCTGTGCTCAGATCTTAAACAGACAACAAGTCTCACGGTCTAAAACCATTCCAAAAACAGAAGAAAAACAAAACAATCCAATAACTATTTATAGTTATTAATAATTGATCATTGACACAATAACTTTTATCAACAATAATAACAGCTATGCTAACTATTGTTGATAATATCAGGCTAATTCCTTTGTAAGCAGTATCAACAATCAAGCTAATTATAAAAACTGTGAAAAATACCTCTCCGTACGGGTCTATCTGCATTGATTATGTCATTTCAACAAGTTGGATCTGACAGGTTGTCAGTGGATTTTAATGAGCTGCCTACATAGTGATATTGGTGTTTGGTAGATGGCGTTCACAGAAATGCTACTCCTGCATTTTGCCCCCACCAGCATGTTAGCCATTGCAGCCATGCAGCTACTCCTGTTTAAAGCCCCACATGCGACCAAATAATGGAAAATTACACTGTTAGATTTCGCCCCTCTCATTAGCTGCATTTGTCTTTTTGTGTCTAATAGGGACAAAGAAACAAAATATTCATTATGATTATTACCATGAATACAGTGTAATTATTATTATTATTATTACTACCATTTTAAGTTGTATTCATTTACCTTATTTTCATTGCAAGTACAGCAGAAATCACTATTCATGCTAAAAGTACCTAAATTGACTTCTAAGTTGCTGAGAAATAAGAAAGAGACTCACACGCACTCATTCGCTCAGCTGCGGTGGCCGGAGATTAATTTCTGCACGCAAAGTGAGTGTTTTTTCCCCCCGAGGCTCTTCATGGCGTCTAAGTCTCCCCCCACCTCTGCGCAGACGTCCGTCCGTCCCTCACATTGCTTTTGTCCATCTGTCCGGTTACTCCCCCCTCCCCCCACTCCATCCCAACCATCAGATTATGTGGATCTGTGCGGCTGACAGCTCACTGGAGCAGATCGATGTCAGGAGGTGCTAAGGGCTGCCGATCTCACCCTCCTACCCCCCCACCACCTTGCTGTGCCAGATGCCTTTCCTGGCCAGTTACAGTTGTTTGTAGGTCAGTGTTTTCTACCCTGTCCACCAACTTCCACGCTCTGCCTGTCTCGAAACTTTCAGGAATGCTGTCATGTTGAAATTCAATCTGCCCACCCCCGGGCCCACCGTCTCACTTCATGGCAGCCTTCATCTCCACTCTCAAATGTCAGCCCTCCCGCTCATATATTCTCTGGGACACCGTCGACCCCAGTTTCTCAGGCTAGACATACACCCAGATTTGAGCACAGGTAGACTTCAGACACTGAAGCAGAACTTCTGTCAGACTGACCCACCGCATTCCAATTAAAAACAGACATTGTGCAGTGAATTACATGATAAATACAAAGCAGTCCACAGCTTTTCAGTTGGAATGTCATATTATCCTCTTTATTTACATTTGGGGGGGTGGTCACAAAACAGCCATAGAGGGAAACCACAAGACATTTATAAACAGATGGAAATTGAAGATGAATAACACAGAAGCCTCCCATAATTTAGAGTTATTGTTAGAACCAGACTTCTGCACAATGAACTCAGCCACAATCAACACAACTCACTGTCCATTTACACAGCTACTGCAGTTCAACAGAGCTTCTCTAAATTTACTGCAGTGTGGTGTTATAATGATGGACAGTCGTCTGTATCTCATTAACGTTCCAAACAGGCGTGCTGTTAGCGATTTAATACACATACAAAGACATTTATACATTTTAGGAAATGGTACCACAGCTAGAATATCTGTCACATTGAATTAAGTCTTAAGTGCCCCATTAAAAAAGACATCTAATGAACATCTCGACATAAGTTGTAAGTACATACATTTGAGTGCAATATATCACGTAATTTAATTATATTTTGTGTGCCAAACACAATGCATTTCAATCCAACTGTAATAAGTTTCACCATTAAGAAACTATTGATATCATCTTAATTGTTTATGACAACTCCAATTCACATTTCGCACAACGTACACAGAAATGCCTTGCATTAAATAACAGAGAGATGCATAGAATTTCAAGCGGTGCCGTAAACAACACAAGTACGTCCTCAGCCAATGAGTATCCCAGTCTGACCCTATCCAAGCTGTTGTTTTATGTGTTTCTATACCATACACACAGCTCTGAACACAGCTCGAGAGAAAGCAGAAATAGGCTAGGGAAAAGAACTTGTAAGAGAGACAATCGGTGTTCCCCGTTGACACAGCTGGAAAAAGGGGCATCTATATGATAAACGAAGACGGATCAACCGGTCCTCTGTAATGGATATGTAGTGGAGTGCCTCTACTTACATAAGATGACAGATTAAACCAGGTAAACATATATATACATACTCACTGTTTTGAGTATAGAAAGGTGCAGGTCTAGTCCAAATGACAAATAAGCCAGCCACTTGGCCTGGGTGTGTTTGACCCCACCTGAGGATACGTAAATAGTGAAGACTCATCCTGAGGTTTAGCATTATCCCAACACCTAGAGTATATTAGTGTGTTAATCCTGTGAGAGAATTCAGCCTGCCGGTCCCACCGAGCCAACTCTTACACCTCCAATTCCTTCTTTCTTATTTTGTAGCTGTTTTAATATTATGCTGTCAGTACCTTGACCCCTGATTGGCAAGTGTGAGGTAGAATCGGGGAAGATCAATGTGGTTTACATTCACACATCTCCCAAATTCCCAAAGCAGTAAAACTTGGCAAAAATATGCACATAAGCTCAGTAGCTAAGTTAGTAGGTACAGCGTACACCTGCTCACGATTGAAAACAGCACGCTGTTCCGAACAGCGAATCACACGGGTGCGACTGAATACGTGCAGTACGTAGACCGGGCCACGAGGTTCGGCTACTGGCTAAGCATAAAAACGGATATGAATTGCGACATAAGCAATTATAAATGAGGTATGATTGTTGGTGCCAGATGTGGTGGTTCCAGTAGCTCAGAAACAGCCACCTTCCTGGAATGTTCACACAGTACAGAGTTTACAGAGAGTCGGATGACGATCAAGAGCCATCACGTCGATTTCACTTCAGTGGTCAAAGGAAGAAAAAAACGTGTTAATGCGAGAGATCAGAGAAAACGGAAGGCCCAACGGGAAGGGCACAAGTGAAGAGTAACAATTCGGTACAAAAGTGGTATACAGAATGGTTTCTTTGAAGTGGTTCTGGGGGCAAGAATGGGTCCTACCAGCCATTAGTTTGGTGTACCCGGGTCCTACCAGCCATTAGCTTGGTGTACCCGGGTCCTCCCAGCCATTAGCTTGGTGTACCCGGGTCCTACCAGCCATTAGCTTGGTGTACCTTTAATCAGCCACTTGCTGAATATAATTATGTGAAAACAATATGAAAATGAAATCAACATCTTAATCAAAACTGTCAAATTGACGCTCAGAAAGAATGAAATTAGCACATACAATGGATCCCCGTTTCTAGGTAAGGAAAGCAGACCGGAGAAGAGTGTAATCATAAGCATCATTATTACGTCCACATTTAGTATACGCATGCATTCACAAGTTTTTATTTTCTAATAACACTTCAGGTGAACTCCAGGGGAAAAGTGACCGTGCCAATTTTGACTTTATATATATGAGGGTTTTTATCACATAACAAAATTAAGATGACCTTAAGATGCTGGATGACATAACAGATTTAAGTATAATAAGTACTACATATGTGATGCGCTAAATATAAACTAACTGTCATAAATTACCCTGATAATATAGCCATTTATTACTCTCTCTTGAAAAGTTCAGCCGTTCCAAATGAAAAATTCTGATTCACCTTTTATGTGAACGAGGTGTATCTATCTGCATGGTGCCACCTTGTGGTACAGGCAGGGATGACATTAAGGAAACAGAAATTAAAACAGATAACATTAAGCTGAAGAAATAACCCAACACGGCTCCATGTTGATATAAAAGTTGTATATACATGTTAATACTTAATTTAAATCAATTGCTGAACAAATCCATCTGCTTCCCATCAAGACCTATATTTTAAAATGTATATACTATATTGATCTACTGAGTAATCAAGCAACGTAAATACATATACACAAAATAGAATATTTTAGTCCAAAGTTTTATTTATTAACAAAAAAGTGACCGTAGTTCCTAATATCATAAGCAATTTGAATGAAATGGCTTGAAACTTCCACATCTGTGAAACTCTTCTAAAAAAAAAAAGAGAATTTTTCAAGCAATCACAATGTAACTGCTTGTTATTCATGCATCTACGCTCATAGCATGCAACACAGATTTGAAGTGCAGTAACCGCATCACCATGTCCCCAGTCTTGTCACCAAACCCATATTAAAAAAATCAAAAATGTGTTGGTCATTGGCAAGACCAAAGGCCTATTCCAGAAAGCAGGTTTAACAAACCCTATAATTAAACCTGAATTCTGATTGAAGAAACTTGAAAGCCAAACTTCCGGATTTGTCAATTACTCAAATCTCCCCGTTTCTTCAATCAGAATCAGGTAAAATTCATGCATGACTATATGTAGCATTTTCTTACAACAGACTTTTGCTATGAAGCACATCTACACACCCCACCTGCTGTACATTGTAACAATGCATTCTCACTATGATAAAGCTCCCCTACATGATGTGTGCCTACACAAGGATCACCTCTTCATCTGCCACCTACATAGTGCAAACTGGTGCGGCGGAGTGTTTGAGAAATAAGTGACATAAATGAGAGGTAGTTGGAGAGGCTGGAGATAAAGCGGCAGCAGGTGAAGTTTCCACGGCATCTACAAAGCTGAGATGTGATACACTTCAGGTAAGAGGGATCCTGTTGTTCACCGTACATCGTTACCGGGCATAAATTCAAATTCAACAAGTTCAATCTAGCTCTTACTTGCCTTCTCCTTCCTGTTTCTTTACTTCCTAACAAATAAGCCGTACACCAATCCAACAACCCATAAAATGCCGTGGTCTAGCATAGAGCTGGTTCGCTGCCCCAGGAGACTTGGTACGGCGGTAGGGATTTTCAGCAGTCCAGCCATTGCTCACTCTTCCTTCGATCGCCGAGTGAACCCTCGCTGGCCCAACTCTGCCATCCCTTGGCATCACATCTTGTAAATGACTAGGAGTGCGGTAAGCACACCAGCCATCAAAACCCCGATCATTTGCCAGGTGGGCGTCCCGAAGTATGACACAACATCCTCCTGCACGACACAGGGGCGGCATCTGTCACTGACATCATAACGAGCCCAGGCGGCCTAAACATAGATTCGACTGCTTTAAATATGGATTGATACTTTTGACGGCGGTAACACACTCTAACTAATGTCCCTGAAGCTGAGCGTGTTCAGAGGTCCGACTCACCCAGCCTCCCCGCTCCCAGATCCAGCTGATCACATGATCCCGCAAGTAGTCCATTGTCCAGCTAAATATTGTCCGGATTATGTTTGGAACGTTCTTTATAAAGGCCTATAAGAGAGAAGGGATAATTAATCACAGTATTGACAGGTCACCTATTTACATAAATCTGAATGGCTGAGAGAATCTCATTGAATTAGTAAGAACACAATAACAGGTATAAGTGTACCTATAATGATAATGATGCAGATGTTAAAGACAACAGAGATGAAATGTGATATATCCTATTTTTTTTGTACCTGACCTCTATGAAAGAGCACTAAGCATAGATAAGAATTTCAAGGTGATACCCTTGAAAATACAGGTGAGAACAGTTAGAATGCTGGGAAACAAACATGACTCTTGTCCAAACAGGAATCGTTTAATTGAAACCAGAAAGTAAAGCGATCAGATGAGTAAATGACTGGTTTGCACTACATGACTTCTAATTATGCAAGACTGAGGAAATTGAAGAAAAAAGAAATGGAATAAAATGGCTCCTATAAGACTTATGAACAGAAAATCCACGACGAGACCGTCGATATCAGCTTGATGCACCGACGGAGGATGCGAGCAGTAGATTAACAACAGACAGGACAAGGAACTCACTTTAATGACCAGGCGGCAGGCGAAGTAGAAAAGGGCTACCACCCTTCCCCAGGTGAACATCCCGTCAGAGAAAATTTGCGTAGCTACCTGGGAAAACACCTCTTTCGTCGGTGGGAGATCTGGTCTGTTAATCAAACTAATAAACAAGTGGTTGGCACAAACTGCTGAGGCTCTGAGTATGAAGATGATAACACATTACTAAACCAATTTAAAATCTATGTCATGATTCAAGAAGTCAGCCTCCTTGAACCCTCACGCCAGATTTTGAAATTAAGGCCAGCACACAGGGGCCAGTCATTTTGGTTTAAGCCGTATCAAACTGAATGCATATTTGTAATCATATGCAGATGGTGCACAATTTACTAAGATGAAGTTAAAGGGTAGTAAACAAGCAACTGATTTCATATGCACTGAAATGTTAGTTGACGATATGCTAAACATTATTCTATCCTCGAATGACCGCATCAATATAAGGATGGTTCTGTTTCAACGCTTTGTTCTGCTCATAGGAATTGCTTGCCTGTTAATCACTGCCAGTCCCAAGCTCCACTATGAGATCTGGTGGATCCTGACCACCCTGCTAATCATTTTTTCTTCAATCCATTTCAGCAGGAAACATGCGGGAAGATCTAATGATTACTGCTCGGACCTCCTGCCAGCTACACTTTCAAATCAGCTTCACCGTGAGTTTCCTGGAGTTCTCTCCACGAGGACGGGCTCTTTAAAGAGCTGGAAACCCACCAGGAGACGAGAGCTAAGTCTAACGCTTCTATCGTACTCTGTGATTCCAGAAAGCCCAGAAGTAGTACCCAGAACCACAGGTTTGTGCCCCATCCTCTGCCACTGACCCATAATGCTGACTCAGATGGATTCCTTTACACACTCAGTGACGACACAGAGGCTCCCTAGGGTCGCACCGGGATCCCCGTCTCTAACTGCCCGTCCCCTGCCCCCCGCCCACACTTCAAAAATTTACCTCTGTAGCTTCATATTGTTGTCAAGCTGGTCTCCTATTTGTCGCAGGCACTGTGCCACCTGCTTAATGGTGGGATCGTTCAGCTCAGTCTCCCCCAAGCCTTCACATGCGACGATCAAGTCCTTGTGCCCATGGCGATGCACCCGATCAATGATAAAACTGTGAGAGGGAAAAAACTGTGTTACAGTATAGTTGTACGTGTTCGGTATAAGTCAAGACTGTACCAGTGAAGCCATCCTTCTGGCCCGCAGTGCTTGTCTGTTTAAAGTATACCACATAAAGATTGTAATTAAGCCAAGATTGTACAATTATTCCGGGCAAGAATTATTTACAGCCACGTCCTAAATATTCTAAGATAAAACTAATATGTAAATGCAATTCTTTCTGAAAGCGTACAGACTGTTTATTCTGATTTTATTATAACCAAACTAGAGTTAGCCAGAAACAGATAATTAAAGCAATGTGTGGCATTAGAGAATACAACGCAGTCCATTCAGAGATGTTCTCGGTCAGTGGAGAGAATGATGTAAGATGATTAAGAGCACACTCACTCTCTTAACAGGGCCTCTCCGGTGTTCAACATGTGATCGATGCTTTCACCTGAGGGGTGAATGGTAATTCTCAATGAAAGCCTGGCTTAACCAAACTGGAAGTGTAAACATTATAAAAAAAATATCTAAAACGTACTAGCTTATAAACATGTGCATGCTGTTATGGGCATGGTATATGCCAAAGAAGGCCTATATTCATTTGTAGTACTGATGCAGTTACAGGCATTCTCGTCAGATGACTGCAGGCACTGGCAAAATGCAAATAAGGAAAACTATTATGGGATTTGGAGGAGGTGTTTTCAAGTCAGTGTCTTAAATCGACTGCCGTAAAAACAAAAAAATAACCATTTTCATGCCTTCTGGATGCGATTGACATTATTGTCCATACCTCAATGTAACAAAGAATATTTAAGCCATTTCTGTGATTATTCACACAGATTCCTCGGGGGCCATATGTCAAAACTGTGAACTGTGCTGTGCACCATTAATGACAATAAATAATGTACAATTTCAAAAAATTCCCTTTGATGAAGAAATTTCAACAAATTACTTTCCACAGTTATGACTGTGAACAGATTTACTGTGACCACAAATTAAAATCATCAGAACAAACATTCTACTGTTAGGATTTATTTGTATCGTCGTCAACATCATGAAGATATTTTCAGATGGTTTATATAAAAATACTTATTAAAATAAATCGAACACCCCGTAATTGTGCAACAAGAAAATCCGCCCGAAAAGGGAGACCAAAAATGACCTGAAAACCCATTTTCCAGCATGACGTCAGCGACAGGGAGAAACTCGTTTCTCGGGAGGACTGCATAAGTTTCCCATAATCATTTTCTCACAGCTTCTCTCAGCACTTGAAGATTAAATAGGCGTCGACATCTGCCTTTATTTCAGCATACATCATATATACTGTTAGTCGAGACCATCTCATTATGTCTAAACTGTGACCAGTGCGGGGAAGGGACATGATAACCTAATAAAATCCCTGGACAAATCTACAGCAAAGTCATTTGTTTCTTGAAATGAGATCTCTGGGAAATTGTATAGCTTAGTTTGTGCAGCAGCCTACTGAATGATATATATACTACCACTTGAAACGTGTCAAATATTCAATTGTTTCTACATGAAATAAAAGCGCGTTAACTGTATTGTAACTTCAATCTACTGTAGTGTCGTTTAGTGATATTTGCTGGTTCTCACGAAATCAAAGGGCCACTCGGTGCCTATAGCAGGCTAATATGTGTACAAATATTATCATTATCGCCATACCATTACGTCAGATGCCGTCCCGTCTTCGCCATACAATAAGAAAGGGAAATATTCGCAGGGCATAGCTGAATCAAAACTGAACATTACTTTGAAAAGTTCATTCTTAGAGCATGATTACTTTGTCAAGGAGCACCATACAATAAATATGAACGCATTCTCACTTACCACTGTCTGCCCGTTGGGTCATGTTAAATATGAATTATGAGAGCACTGCTATAATAAATATGTTTCTACCGCGCTTCCGCCTCTGGTCACGTGACGGACGAATGCCTTAACCACTTTAACCGACTTACACACTACGGCCATCACTTACCTGTCCTAAAGTTTGCATTCTGTACAGTTAAATGGCATAAGAATATTCTTTGGTGCATGTCTGTATAGCCTCTAAAAATGCTGGGAAATTTCATCTCCCAGCGTTTTTAGTCTGTTATGTTAATTTCATATTTCTGTGTAGTTTCTGGGTCATTCATGGTGATTACAAAATTAACAATACAAACAATACAATGCAATAATACAAAATTGAATAACTAAATAAATTTCGGTTTGTCAACTAAGTCATCTGTTCTGCTTTGCACTTACAAGAAAGTCCATATGCACCCACACAGGGGCAGGATTTGTATTAATTTTACATACAGTATAAGAGGTGAATTAAGATCTCGAATTAGTGATTTTGTACATTTACAACTCGTCAGTCTTCTTTGCGTTATTACCGTTTAGTTACGTTCTGCATGCCCGTGTTAGGAAGCTTGTTAACACGATCTGCCATCACGTAAAAACTACAACCTGAAATCAGACGGCCATGCAGTGCGCTTCAGCTATCTGCACTTTGACTGTGTCCCAGATGTTAAAATTCATGTCTGATCACTGTTTTTACCTGAGCAGCTTCGTTAATTTTTAAGAAATGTCCCACATTGCAAATAGTCTTTATAGCAGGATGTTTGTAGCAGTGTAGTCCTATATAGTAGCCATGCAAAACTGAGAGTTAGGGCAGTTTAACTTTCAGAAATTTGAGAAATATAGCAAAGGCAAATCAAAGGTGCAAACAGGAGTCGAAGAATTAATGACATGGAGGAATCATACACAGATTGTCTTAACTTGTGGATAAGCTGGCAAATAATTTACAATCAAGTGAAAATTATTTACCTTGACCTCAGTTATAGGATTAATGTAATGACATTAGATTCATGCCAATATAGTGGTAGCGAGTCTAGTTAGCAAAGGAGGAAACTGCTCCTCCTACTTGATAGACAGGATTACAGGTGTGACTACAGGTAGATCTGGTATCAAATGTCCTTGATGTAATTATTCCAGGACAATACTAGAATCACATCACTCATGATCTCTCATAGCCTTGAGCCCTGAATCATCCTATGTCAGTACACAGTTATAATAAGTTGTTCAAGACCGGTTTGGTGGGATTGTGATGTGTCTTTACAAGGCAATCCCCCATCTGAGAGAAAATACAGGATGACCTGCAAAATTGTGTACTCTTTTACTGAATCTAATATCAAGCCTGATCTATGGTCTATGGTTTGAGCTTGGCTGCTGGTTAGCACCCTAAGGCAGTTGCTTCCACGATGGTGGAGCTTTAATGGGGGGTGGGGAGGGGGGTCGTGTGTGTGTGTGTGTGTGTGTGTGAATTTGTCATAGTGGCCGATGATGTTCCATCAGGGATTTCTCAAATGTGTATGAGCATACATTTGGCACCCCCTTCTGTTTTTTTATTAGGTTCATGTGAATCATTTATTAGTGAGCAATGTTTCTCTTCCAGTAAGAGTAGCTTAACAGGAATATCAAAGTTGTATTCCAAAAAGAATGAAATAGTATTCAGTGGAAGGAGGTGTGGTCTTAACCTCAAAAATATCTTGTAGTTAGTAAAAAGACGTGAACAAAAATTTAATGCATACTGCATGTAGACCACACTTGGGATTGGTATTGACTTTGATTGTTTGTACAATTGTTTGTGCATTGTAAAAGCACATGCTACTTCATTTATATAATAAAAGTCCTCTTAACTAAGTATTATATAAATGTATTTTTTCTAAATCTAAACATTCTTTTGCATGTTTAAAATTACTTCAAAAATTCCTTTAATTCTATTTTATTGTCAACAATGTAAAGGGATTGTAGCGGAGACCACTCTTCGTTCCCGTTCTTCGGGAACCGCTGATAGCTCAAAGGACTGTAAATACAGTGGAGATCACTGTCGGGATCACTCTCCCGGCACTGGTTCATGTATTTCAGCCATATGTACTTCGGATGGGTCGTTCAGAACACCACTGTTAGGATCCTGGTTGATCTTTATTAAGGTTCAAGCGAATTACACAACGTTACACATAAACACTGAACACTAAAATAAGGCCCTCCAAAAACTAAAACTAACTCTGGCCTGAAATTGAACTACAAATATAATCTTAGGATCTCATCACTAAGGTGATGAGAATACTATATTGACTATGTATGGTTCTCTGTAACCTAGGAGATCATTGTTAGTAACAATTAAGATTTATAGTACTTAACGAGGGCAATAGAACACAATATTCTACCTAAATTCTAGAAGATTCTAGAAGGCAGGGCCTTTTCTACAGGGATGCAGATATAAAAGGTTGGACTTGGGTCTGAGGTGTCTTTGTTCTGGCATATTTTAGTGTGTTGTATGAGCATGTTGCATGTATATCTTTAATTTAAAAATTAAGCTAAAATTTTATTTAATTTTTTCAAGACTCGTCTCTTCTGCGAGCTCCTCTAAGCCATCCAATGACTCTCCTCTGCTACTATGTACTCCATATTCAAGCTTTTATTCCAAGCCTGGGTCTTTAATGTTTTTATGCTGATCTCGGACTTCATGTTTAGATAAAATTGCCTTCCAAAAGGACATACTGAGTAGGTCTTAATCCAGTGTTACCCTGCACTTTATTGCTGGTCCTTTGTTGGACAGTCAGGCTAGCTGCACTTGTGGGTTTAGGTAGCTCCTTAACTACAGCATGCTTGTGTTCTGTCTACCCCACTGTATGTCTCTTTGGACAAAAGCGTCTGCTAAATGAATTAAATGTAAATGTAAAAAAGAAAATAAAAAAAGTAAATAACTCAATTCAACAGCAATACATCAAATTTAAAACATACTTAAAATCACATTAACAATAATCAGATCTTTGCAAATGACATTCAAAAAATACAACACAAATACTAAGCTGTTTTTTCTGCATTTATTCAACATCAATTAAAATCACAATATTGAAAATACAATGACAAAAATTCGATCACATAAATCAAACAGACGTTCACAAATTCCGCCAGAAACAGCAAATTATTCAAACAAAAAAAAA